>CAUYLG010018586.1:0-177664 GCA_963573385.1 Cacajao melanocephalus
CAATAACAGACTTAAAGAGAGCCAAATCAAGAATGGACTGCCATTCACAATTGCTACAAAGAGAATAAAATACCTAGGAACAAACTAACAAAGGATGTAAAGGATCTTTTCAAGTAGAACTATAAACCACTGCTTAAGGAAATAAGAGAGGACACAAACAGATGGAAAAACATTCCTTGCTCACAGTTAGGAAGAATCAATATCATGAAAATGGCCATACTGCCCAAAGTAATTTATAGATTCAACACTATCCCTATCAAGCTACCTATCACCCTCTTCACAGAACTGGAAAAAAACACCTTAAACTTATATGGAACCAAAAGAGAGCCCACATAGCCAAGACAATTCTAAGCAAAAAGAACAAAGCTAGAGGCATCACACTACCTGACTTCAAACTATGTTACAAGGCTACAGTAATCAAAACAGCATGATACTGGTACCAAAATGGATATAGACCAATGGAACAGAACAGAGGCCTCAGAGGCGACACCACACATCTACAACCATCTGATCTTTGACAAACCTGATAAAAACAAGCAATGGGGAAAGGATTCCCTGTTTAATAAATGATGTTGGGAAAACTGGCTAGCCATGTGCAGAAAGCAGAAACTGGACCCCTTCCTGACATCTTACACTCAAATTAACCCCAGATGGATTAAAGACTTAAACATAAGACCTAAAACCATAAAAACCCTAGAAGAAAACCTACGCAAAACCATCCAGGACATAGGCATGGACAAGGACTTCATGACTGAAACACCAAAAGAATTGGCAACAAAAGCCAAAATAGACAAATGGGAGCTAATTAAACTCCAGAACTTCTGCAGAGCAAACGTAACAATCATTAGAGCGAACCAGCAACCAACAGAATGGGAAAAAATTTTGCAATGTACCCATCTGACAAAAGGCTAATATCCAGAATCTACAAAGAACTAAAACAGATTTACAAGAAAAAAACAAGCCATTCAAAAGTGGGAAAGGATATGAACAGAACTTTACAAAAGAAGACATATATGAGGCCAACAAACATATGAAAAAAATGCTTATCATCACTGGTCATTAGAGAAATGCAAACCAAAACCACATTGAGATACCATCTCATGCCAGTTAGAAGGACGATCATTAAAAAATCTGGAGACAACAGATACTAGAAAGGATGTGGAGAAACAGGAACACTTTTACACTGTCGGTGGGAGTGTAAATTAATTCAACTATTGTGGAAGACAGTGTGGCAATTCCTCAAGGATCTAGAAATAGAAATTCCATTTGACCCAGCAATCCCATTACTGGGTATATACCAAAAGGATTATAAATCATTCTATTATAAACACACATGCACACGTATGTTCATTGTGGCATGATTTACAATAGCAAAGACCTGGAACCAACCCAAAATGCCCATTGATTATAGACTGGACAAGGAAAATGTGGCACAGATACACCATGGAATAGTATGCAGCCATAAAAAACAATGAGTTCGTGTCTTTTGTAGGGACATGGATGAATCTGGAAACCATCATTCTCAGCAAACTGACACAAGAACAGAAAATTAAACACCGCATGTTCTCACTCATAGGCAGATGTTGAATAATGAGAACACATGGACACAGGGGAGCATCACACACTGGGGTCTGTTGGGGGCAACTAGGGGAGGGACATTGGGGGCTAGGGAGTTGGGGAGGGATAACATGGGGAGAAATGCCAGATATAGGTGATGGGGATGGAGGCAGCAAACTAGATTGCCATGTATGTACCTATGCAACAATCCTGCATGTTCTGCACATGTACTCCAGAACCTAAAGTGCAATAAAATAAAAAAAGGAGAAAAAGAAAAAAAAATCAGGATTTACAAAAATGTTAGAAACCTACATGAATTTTTTGATTAAATGCATATAACATAAAAATTAAATATTATTCAATAATTACAAGAAATTAGCTTATCATTCTATGGTGACCAAAATACTACAGTATTACACAATCATTTTGATATTAGATTTCATATTAGGTTGGTACAAAAGTAATGGCCAAAATGGCCATTACTTTTTTTTTTTTTTTTTTTGAGAAGGAGTCTTGCTCTGTTGCCCAGGCTGGAGTGCAGTGATGTGATCTCAGCTCATTGCAAACTCCACCTCCTGGGTTCAAGCAATTCTCCTGTCTCAGCCTCCTGAGTAGCTGGGACTACAGGCTCCCACCATCATGCCTGGCTAATTTTTGTACCCTTAGTAGAATGAGGTTTCACTGTGTTGGCCAGGATGGTCTCCAGCTCCTGACCTCGTGATCTGCCCACCACAGTCTCCCAAAGTGCTGGTATTACAGCAAGAGCCACCACCCCGGCGTAGCCATTACTTTTAATGGTAAAGACAGTAATTACTTTTGCACCAAACTAATAAATATGCTAGTTAACAGTGCTGAGAAATAATATAAGTTGCTTTATGAAATCTCATAGTATAGTGTGATAACTTTTCCCAAATATATAATTATTTATGCCTGGATAAATTTTTATTATATTATTTATTGCTGTCCATTCTTTTCATATATTAAGCTTGTTTCTCATATTCTCATATTCCCTTAGTCTCTTACTCTTAGTTACATTTCATGTTTTTGGAAATTCATTTTGTAACAAGATTTGTGTATGTAACTGCACATTTAACATCATGCACATTTAATATTATGTACTCCTAATAACACCTTCCATAAAAAGAACACGCATTTTAAGAAATGTGTTGCCAATAGCCACAAAGCTTTTCTTTTCATTCTTTTTCTTTCGTGTGTGTGTGTGTGTCAGGTAGGGGGGAGGGCGGGGCGCTGAGGGGAAGGAGGAGGACCTGAGCTGTAAATGTGTTCTCAAATACAATAATCTTAATATGGTTGGCTTTTTTTTCAAAAAGGGATACAATGTGAATAGGTAACACTTCTTGAGCACTGGGCTAAGCCACACACGCGCGCGCGCGCACACACACACACACACACACACACACAGAATCTCTCTAGAAACTATTTTTATCCCCATTTTAAGATTAAAAAAAGAAGTTTAAAAACAAGTAACTAGAATGAAGGTACATTGTAAATGGTAGGACTGCAATTGAAAATTTGAGCTCCACCTTGTTGTAAAACAGAATTCTCAGGAAACAAGATAATTTTCATATATAGTGGCATGAAGCTATAATGCTTATGACCTATAATTTTGGTTAGTTCTGCTACTGACAGACTAATTTTCTACCATTAGATATTCCTCAATACCAGTTGTCTGTCAGATTTCCTAATTTGCTGAAGGCTAACAATGAGGGAGTATATGTGTATATGTGTGCGGGTGTGTGTGCAGGACAGGTAAGAGAGAAAGAATTTCACTGAGAGTGTGTTCCTCATTAGACTGAAGGATGCTGAATACTGCTGAGTGCGATCTCTTTGCCCTGGTAATAATTCCTTTAGAGCTCTAGAGAAGTATATGGTACCAGAAACAAGCCTTTGGGTTTAGAACATTGTTCAGTTTGTTAACTTGGGAGTTGGGACTTCTGATTGCGATTGACTGGTTGGGGCACACTGAAGTCTGTCTTTAGGATGGCTCAGCATCTCTGCGATGGCATTAGTAGATGGGGAATTTACATTTTTGCTTTCAAAAGAGAATAGTCAAATGCCTAGAATTAGTACTAGCATGGTAAAATTTTAGTGGTGAGTAAATATAAACATTTTCTTGAAAAATCAATTATTTTATAATTGTGGTGGCAAAATTAATTTGTCAAATATTTATAACAAAGCCTGTGCCAATTCCTGCTTTATTTTTACCTTGATCAGGAAGCTATAATGCTGCTAAGGCTCTGTTTTCATTGAAGGAAACGTCTGTTGCCTAAAATATTAGTAACTCAAACAGGTCCATTTTAAGACTGTGGAACCTCAGAGTCTATTGCATGGTTATTTTTATTTGTTTAACTACTACAAATAGGCAATTCATCTTTGAAATGAGAACAAGTTGTAAAACTTATCTATTAATGAAAATTAGAAGTCTCTGAACTTATCTACTACTTGTTTATTTAAGGTTTGTGATAAGCAATAAATCTTCCTTTCATCAAATGTTCTAGAGATTCATTTTCTGGATGTCCATAGTCAGTTGATAGCTTATGTTTGCAGGAGCCATGATTTAGTTTTGCAGATGTAGTAGAAGAAGGCATTTCCAAAAAATTTCTTAAAATACTAAAATTTGATTTCCATCTGGGCGATATGGATTCTCCATTCCCAAGGCAGTAAAACATCCATGAATAAAAATGTTCCAGCATGAGATCTCTATTAAGGAGGAGTCTGGGATAAAGACTATTGGATTAGAAGTTAACAGCTTTAAATTCTTGTTCTTGGGTAATGTCAAACTACCCTGACACCTTGGTTACATCACTTAATTTCTCTGAGGTCACACTTTTCATTTGTTAAACAAAAACCTCAATTTCTGGGGACTCTCCTTACTCCAACCCAATTAACGACTGCCTGTCCCCTCCAGTTTTGTTTGAGACCAGAGCGTGCCCATTGCCATTCCTGTGGCTGTGAGTGCTTGACACTTTGATGTATTCTAAAAAATGAGTATTTTGCTTCTTTAGTGATACTAGATAAAGGCTCAAGTTTATGGAGCTGCTGTAGGTTTAGTTGTTTTGGCAGCACTTTTTATTATCATATCTATGTTTTATAAGTATTGATTAGTACAGAGGGGACAACAGATTTTCTCTATAAATGTTTTTTATACTATAATCCTACTTTTAAAATAAATCAGTTATTTAATTGGAAAAATTTAAAAAGCATTTATTTGAGGGAGCTCTAGTTTTTTAAAAAGTTAAAAGTAATTTCAAAAAGCTCAAAATAGGGCTGGGTACAGTGGCTCATGCCTGTAATTCCAGCACTTTGGGAGGCCGAGACAGGTGGATCACCTGAGGCCAGGAGTTTGAGACCAGCCTGACCAAGATTGCAAGACCCCATCTCTACTAAAAATACAAAAATTAGCCAGGCATGGTGGGAGGCACCTGTAATCTCATCTACTCAGGAGACTGAGGCATGAGAATCCATTGAACCTGGAAGGCAGAGGTTGCAGTGAGCCAAGATCACGCCATTTCACTCCAGCCTGGGTGACAGAGCAAGACTCTAACTCTTTTTTTTTTAAAAAAGGCTCCAAATATGTACATGATAACATCAAATACAAGAATTTAAAAAGCTAACTTTTGCCTGTGTTGAACTCAGTTTTATTCATGAAGAAATTTGAGAGCATACATAGTTGGCTCAAAGGTAATTATCTGGGAAAGCTGAAATTTTATTGTAATAAATATTATTAGTCATCTTATATTTATGCCAAGATAGACTTCATATGTAAATTAGTGAAAAGCTAAAGAAAGGAGTTGAAATCAATGAAAGTATTTTCAGAGTTGATTTATATGATATTCAAAAGTAGTAACTTATCAAAGACTATGAGTCTAAAAGCACACGTAAATTCCCTTCCTTTAATGTACCTCTCTCCAACTTCCACATCCACCTCTAAAAAATGTCAGTAATTCCTGGACTGTGACCTTTGCTGAGACTTTATATTCTAAATTGAGTTCTTCTACTAGGATTCCTAATGCTCTCCTTCACTCTTGAAACCCTAAGTTGATATTTAAGAACAGTTCACACAAACTTTGAAAAAAATTACCATTTCCAGTTTTTGAAAAAGAAAATCTTACCACACTTTGAGTGCTGTCCAGGAAAGAAAACAGATTACAACTTTTGATAACGTAGGAAGAAAATATTATTATCACAGCTTGAAATCTGTTAACAGGAACTTTCTTTAGGGAACAAACATTAAAGTACAACAGAAATTTAATTACAAGAAGATTTTCCGCTTGTCAGAAATATTTGCATTAATGTCAGTAACTACAATAAGGAGACTATTGTCTGGTGCTGGGAGAAAAGGAGAAGATGAAAGGGATCCCTGAGTCCCTATTACAGACACACTAAAGATCTGTTGATTATTGACATTGTCTTTTGGATAAGCCTAAACAAAATATTGAGTACAAAATATTAAAGCAATATTCATTCATTAGTATCACATTGATTTTCAGTATTTTACCAGGAAACTGTCGGGGCTATATGCCCTGTTAGCCTGGTATGAAATTAGCTCATTGAGTGTATAATATTTGTGGAGAAATGTAACAGCAACATAGAAGAACATTGGCATCTTTTATTGATTCTTCCTTTGTCTTCCACCCCTGAATTCAGGGCACTGCTTATAGGATGAGCTTCATAAGCTGTATCTAATTCTAGATATTAAATTTGTTTAGAACCTCTATCACAATGACGTTGCAAGAGTGAGGGGCAACAGGAGGCCCCTGGCAGATCAGGTAATCCTTCCAAATGCTGTGTTTGTAGGCATCTTTGTTGTAAGAAACAGGAAAAGGTGCTAATTAAATGAATATATTGAAAGGAATTAAGAGTTTTCTCATGAATGCATTTTTGTTATCCCTCTAGTTTCTCTTGGAAAAAAGGAAGCAATTTACAGAGCTCTTATTATTTGTGAAACTCTTTGCATATATTGTTTCACTTGTTCTCACGACACTTTCTTTCCTATTTGTTTTTTTGGTTTGTTTGTTTGTTCAAGGTGGGATCTTGCTCTGTCACCCAGGCTGGAGCCCAGTGGTGCAATCTCACCTCACTACAACCTCCATCTGCCAGGTCAAATGCCTCTCCTGCCTTAGCCTCACAAGTAGCCGGGACAACAGGCACTCATCCCCATGCCTGGCTAATTTTTGCGTTTTTAGTAGTGATGGTTTCGACACGTTTCCAGGCTGGTCTCGAACTCCTGACCTCAGGTGATACACCTGCCTTGGTCTCGTAAAGTGCTGGGATTGCACGTATGAGTCACTGTGCTCAGGCACAATACTTTCTTGATGTGGATATGATTATGTTCTTTTCAGATACTTGAAAAAAGTAAAGTGTATTTCTTAAGACCATATAGCTAGAAAACACTGGAGCCACAATTCAAATGTAGGACCGCAGAGTTCACAAAACATGCACTTAACCATACTATTTTCTCCAGCTTTGGTGGCCAATTTGAAATATCATTTGAGATCAATTTCAATGCCAGCATAATAAAGGCAAAGCTTTTATCTAGTGCTTCCTAAACCATCAATTATGTATCCCTGGGGGGCATCCAAGTTGATATAATGCATCTGTAAGTACAAATATACATATATTATCTACATACAATAAAGATGTTATATACTACTATTTATTACATGTAAATATATTCATGTAAATAATACGACATAAGTCCAACTATTAATCACCATTGATTTTTAGGAGCTCTGTTCATTATAAGTTTCCTAAACGATTTTGTCAAAAAGGAATAACTCTAAACATATGGGGGTTAGCAAAGTTATTGTTACAATTTTTTACTTTGAAAAAGGGTTCTTGTTCTTGAAAATGCTAAGAACTGCCATGTTGTGGGGTAGTGATTTAGTCTACTTTTACTCAGATTATTCATTTTGTATTTATTCATTCAGTAGTTAAACAAGTTCTGGTTGAAGATCAACCATACGCCAGACATTGTTTCTAGCAGCAGTAAAGAAAATGGACAAAGATCTCCACTTTTGAAGAGCTTAAATTTTGGTGTCATGTATATTATGTTATAATGGCTATGTTGTACCACAGCTAGAGCTGTTTTCTAAAATAATCTTGGCTCTGCGTGAAGATATTGCCTTGGTAAACCTCTTTGTAGGGTTAGAGTGAGAAATTATTCAGAGTAGTATCCTATAAGTTTCTGACAGCAGCGATTTTGGAAATTTGGATTGGATAGATTGTCAATCATGATCAGCTGTATGCAATGCCTAAACTTTAGGGTATTGCCACAGAATGTAGCCTTGGTGATCCAACTCTTATTAAGGCTTGTTTTTTGAAAATTAATACTAAAAAAATAGCCTGAAGGATATGCATTGTGATCCATCCACTCGTCTTAATAGCATAAAAATGTATCCCTGAATAAAGTTAGGCAATCAGAAAGCTGCACGCTGAGATTGTGTGGTTTTGGCAGTCCTTTTGAACTCTGTGTATTAAATTGTGCTTTGGCACGAAGTTGGTGAATAAGGTAGGGCAGCCACAGTGAGAAACAGCTCTATGGAGATCTCTGTGTACTGCAGGTTTATTTACTGAGGACGATGCTCCCCAAAAGTTCCTCGGTGTTTCTTCTATGATGAACCGTGGGAGAGTTTTTGTTGGTTTGTTTTTGAGACAGAGTCTCACTCTGTCACCAGGCTGAAGTACAATGGCATGATCTTGGTTCACTGCAAGCTCTGCCTCCTGGGTTCAAGCAATTCTCCTGCCTCAGACTCCTGAGTAGGTGGGACTACAGGTGCACCACTACACCCAGCTAATTTTTGTATTTTTAGTAGAAACGGGGTTTCAGCATGTTGGCCAGGATGGTCTTGATTTCTTGCCCTTGTGACCTGCCCGCCTCGGCCTCCCAAAGTGCTGGGATTACAGGCCTGAGCCACTGCGCCCAGCTGAGAGTTTTGTATAGACTTCAGTGTAGCAAAATGTGTGTTTCTCTGGAACAGCTGGTATGTTTTTTATCTTATGCACAATGATAATTTATAACTAATCATATTTCTCAATTTATTTTGTCTGATGGAGTCAGAGCTGAATTTATGATCCACCTTAACTCTTTTGCAGAAATATACAAATTTATTTTTGAGTTCTTACTCTCTGGCATCTTCATAAAATATGACCTTCATTTTCTCCGTGCCCTGATTTTTCTCATTTAAAAAGTTTTATTTTACTGTGTGAATTTTTATAAGCAACTACAAATATTTTTGAGAATAAGGCAGGCTATGTGGTTATTAATAAAATAAGTATAATAATAAGGGGAGAAATTGGAGAAGTAAAAACTCTAACCCCCAGTTTTATAACAAAAGTCATAACAAATATACCACAATAAGTGTAAATTAACACTGTAAGTAACTCCTCACCCGTTTTTAAAAAGTGTTTCAAAATCAGCCCCAGAAAATCCGTTGAACTGTTTTCAGATTCTCGCTCCTACCCTAATGCCCTGTGGTTTGCTGTTCTTGGGGCTTTCCATTTCCCTATGGAGTGGCTCAAAGGAAACTGTTTACCTGAAACAAGAATTTAAACAACTAGAGATAAAAGTTGGATGACATATTTACAATATTTTACTTGAATTCTACCATCTACATCTTTAAGGACAAAATATATTTTTAAAAGACTCCATATTTAAGTTTTAGAGACCCAGTTACACTGATAGTATAGAAATCCCTTCATTCTGGTCTACCTTCATTTTTAAAATAAAAATTTAAGCCATACTCTACTATCAGTTTTGTTGGTTTATTAACTGTAGAATTTTTAAAGTAACTGATGCTCACAGGAGGTTCCAGTTTAAGTTCATTGGAATGAGGATGATAAATCTCTTAAGAGGAATTTAGATTAGGAAATGTACAGCTCTCACAGGTCATATTAAGCTTATTATTCCCAAATATGACTTCAGTTATTTCCATAGAGCACAATTCATACTCCTCCATGGTCCCAAGGAGATTATACATGTAAACAGGAATTTTTTCTTGTGGAGTGAGAGAGGAGTCCAGCAGGATGTGAACCAGGCTAATAAAATGTGAATTTATAGGTGTTCTGCTTCTGAGCCCACTTTCTGTGTTTGTTAAGTCCAGCTCTTTTTAATCCTTTCCCACTGCAGAGGGGTACTGTCCTTTTTATATAGTTAGTGAATATTAACTACAAAAGTGTGTTCTAAGATGCTATTAGGATTCTGGCCACTGAAGGCAAACAAATCAGTACTCAGGTAAATTAAGAAGAACCAAAGCCCAAGTTAAACAATCTCTGAGAGATTATTTGGCCATGTATTTGAATAAAGTATACACAGCTTCCTTAATTTTTAAGAATTTTTTAGTTAATCTTGAAAAAAACTTTTGTCTTGATAATTGCATATTTATTTTTAAAACCTGGTAATTGATCTAAAATCTTCAAAAACAATTAAGCAGTAGACATTATCCCAGATCCATATGGCAACCATTTTATGAAACTTTATTTAGCCCTCAAATAAACATTCCCAATGAAAAAAAAGATACTGAGCACAGTATTTCTCATACAGTCACAAATAAATTATGTGGTTTTCTAAGATACCTAACACTTTTCTCAAAGTGAAAAGCTTTTCAAAGTTAAAGTCAGATATTCATGTGGAATGACTCTTAAAATGCCTAAGAATGTAAATGGCCAAAAGTTGAAGTTAACCTCTTTTGACAATTCTGTAATATCTACCATTACAGATTCAAAACAGGACAATAATTCTCTAAGAAAACTTTGCCAGTTTGGTTCTAAAAAAAAATCTAGGATAAAAAGATATGTGGGATGCTTCCACATAATATTTCATAAAATTATGATTTGATCTGATTGTCATAGTCTGGAATGTATTTTTCTTGGTGTTTGGCTTTTTTCCCCTCATGCCTGAAATAAATTTCCTGGAGTTTACATCTTTGCTACATACTATGTAGTCTGAACAGAAATATCTTCCTTCTCTAGGGAATGACTGAAACAAATACTTCTTTAGATGGGATATTTCACTGCCTATACTTTTTCAGGTGCTTTTGTTTAGAAATGTCACTCAGTTCATTTTTACTCCTTCCTGTATTTTTAATGCACTATAATCTCCTTTGTATCTTGCCTATTATGAGCTCTCTTAATTTCAGCCTGCTGTTTGCATAAGTCTTAGATCCATCTAAAATACTACCACCTATTTCCTACCATTTCTCTTCTTTGCTTTTCTGTTTCTTCTCACTTTTTTGTTGCCTTTCTTACTGTAGGCTCTTTGAAGATATTCAGCAAATATTTGTTGAATAAATGAACAAATAAATTCATCTGTTACATGTACCATATATTGTCTCGTGTTGTAATTAAATTGTGTACATATAAACTGTAAGTTCCTTGAAGGATATAGTGTGGAAATACATCCCTTCCCCACACTTATAAGTGTGGGCACACACACACACATACATATACATAGTACCTTGCTCAGAATATTTCCAAGGTAGATTGTAGATGTCAAAAAATTTATATTGAATATGTATATCAAGGTAGGTTAGTGGCTTATCAAAACATAAAACATACTGACAGCATATCTTAAATGTGATGCTATTCTTTTTTATTTATTCATTCAACAAACATTTATGGAGCTTCTTAGTATGCCACACATCGTTTCTGTTGCCAGTACAGTGGTGGTGAATGAAGTAGATGGAGTTTCTGACTTCAAAGGTCTTATATTCTAGTTGAGAGACAATAAACAAAGAGATGACTAAATATGTGACATGCCATTGTTAATAACATGCTATAAAGGAAATGAAACAGAGTCAGGGCCTTGCAGTGACCATGAGGAAAAGGGCTACGTCAAATCAGACCTCTCCACAGTGATATTTAAGTAGAGATATGCATGAAGCAAGGGAATGAGTCATGTAGCTATTTGGTAAAACAATGTTCTAAGCAGAGAGAACAGATAATAAACAAGTTCTTAGGCCAGAATGAAATTGGCCAATTCAAGGATTAGCAAAATAGCCATTGTGGTGAGCTCATGTGAATGAGACAGAGGACTGGATTATCTACCTGGGCATTTCTACTTGAATGTTACACAGGTATGTCTAAAGAGAAGGAGCCAGCAAAGGAAAGAATGCGATATCTTGGCCATTGAGGAAGAAGAAAAATTAGGAACTGTGAACCCTTGGAGCATGAAGTGTCCAAGAAGAGGGGGATGATCTTCCATGTTCAGTGCTGCAGAGAGATCAAGTAAAACGAATATTGAACATTGATCGGTTGCTTTGGCAAGAAGAACATCAATGGAGATCTTTAAAGGAATGGTTTCCATAATGAGTGGGGATGAGCACCCAACTAAGGTTTGTGGAATAAAGAATGAGAAGTGAGAAATTGGAGAGAGTGAATATAAGTAGTATTTTAAGCAGGCAGGAGTTTCTCTAGAAAGGAAAACAGAAATGGAGAAGTTTATTTAGGGGATACTTAGGGCCTGGAGGATTTTTTGTTTTCTGGTTTATTTTGTAAGACAGTCAATATTACAGCATATAGGTTGAGCATTTGTCATCCAAAAATCTGAAATCTGAGATGCTCCAAATGAAACTTTTTGAGCGTGGACGTGATACCAGAAGTGAAAATTTTCACACTATATCTCATGTGATGGGTCATATTAAAATGCAGGCACACAATACACGATTTATTCAGCATCCCCAAAGGAAAAAAGGCCCTCCCAATCTGCTTCAGCTGTGATAGATCTGTTCCCCACATACCCAGATTACTGCATGCAAGCACACCCACAAAGGGTAATAAAATGGCACGTGTGCAGGCTGGACAAACCAACAGCAGTGTCTTCATCATGCCTCATATGGGGCCAAGACCTACAGGCATTACTCACTGGGCTTTTTGCTTATTCTCTGCTCTGTGGTGTAAATATATTGTTAAAAATGTCAAAAAGGTGTGCACATACCCCAGTGGCTAACAGGAATAAGAAAAAAAGAAGAACTTATGTTGATCTATAGCACAGAAAGTCACACTGTTGAAGAAACTGGGCAGTAGTGTAGTGTGAAATGTCTTACACAAGAGTATGGTGTTGGACTGACTTCCACATACAACCTGAAGAAACAAAAGGATACGCCATTCAAGTTTTTCTGAAAGTGATGAACAGAAGTTAGCAAAAAATAGAGAAACACAGCATACAGCTAAAATGAAGATCTCAGTCATGTATTGAAAGAGTAAATCCCAAAGCGTTGCAGTGAACATATCCACTTAATTGTATGCTGATGGTAAAACAAGAAAAGATCTATCTTGGTGAACTGAAAATTGAAGGGAACTGTGAATATTCAACAGACTGGTTGCAGAATTATTTGAAAAGACATGACATTAAATTTTTAAAGATATTAGGTATAAAACAGCTGCTGAGATCTTAAAACAGTAGAGAAATTCGTTGTTGAGTATGCCAAGGCCATCGCTGATAAACATGTGATATCAGAACGTATAATGAACATGTAATGCTGATGAAATAGTACGCTTTTGGCTTTACTACCCCAGAAAGACACTGAGTATAACCGGTGAGATAGCCCCTATAGAAATTGAGGATGCCAAGGACCAAATAATTATGCTGAGATGTGTCAATGCATACATCCTTGCTGTTCTCAAGGAAAGAATGTTTTACCAGCCCATTATTATGCTAACCCAAAGGTATGGATAATCAGAGACTGCTTTTCTGATTGGTTTCATAAACATTTTACATGGTGGCTTGAGCTTACTGCAGGGAAGCTGGACTAGATGACAACTGCAAGATTTTCTTATTCCTTGACAACTTTTCTACTCATCCTCCAGCTGAAATTCTCATCAAAAATAACGTTTATCCCATGTATTTTCCTCCAAATGTGACTGTATTAGTTCAACAATGTGACCAAGGTATTCTTACTTTGGTGAAGAGTAAATATAAAAACAGCTTCTCAAACAGCTTGCTAGCAGCGGTGAACAAAAACGTGCATGTGGAAGATGTTCAAAAAAGTTTAGCATGAAGGATGCTGTATATACTGGTACCAATGCTTGGAACATAGTGACTAAAGACACAGTTGTGCATGCCTAGCGTGATCTCTGGCCTGAAACTGTATTCAGTGATGATGATAAAAAAGGTGGCAACGTTGAAGGATTTCATATGCCAAGTGAGAAAGAAATAATGTCCAACCTCCTTACATATGCAAAAAAAACTGTACCTTCAAAGTCCTTCAGTAAGCTGGCAGAAGTGAATATTGAAGACGTTTTTAACATCGGTAATCAAGTTCCAGTTGTTAATTCCTTAAAAGTTGGTGAAATAGCCAGGGAATGGTTCTGAATCAAGGTGATTGTGATAACAGCGGCAATGAAAATGACACTGTTAACTGTAGAAAAAGAGTCTATAAATGGCATGGTGAAAATGTGTGGTGGTCATACATAACAGAAAAATAAATGACCTAAGTTTATAAAATCAAAAAGTTCTCTAAAGCAAAACCATTATTAATAAGCAGATGACTCTGGAGGAAATATTTTAAAAAGCCATCCAGCAGGATGCTTCCTCATCCCTGCGGGACCCATTTCCTGGTCCCTCAACTCCTTCTGATGTTTCTTGTCCCCTAAAAAAAAATACAGTGCGCAGCAATCTTTTCATCAAAGCACAGCACCGTAGGTGGGGACTGAAAGCCTGCCATTGTTTGTTGTTGCTGTTGTTTGACAGCTGATACAGGTAATCTGGTCATGCTACTAGGCTGCTTCATTATCCAGAACACATTGTTTTTATCATTGTATTAACGGTATGTCATGTTTTTTACTGTTAAGTACTTAGGTGTGAATAAGTATAAGAAAATGATTGTTTATAGATAACATATAAATTCAGAGTCAGGAATGATAGTGACACCAGACAACCACAGGTTGCCTCATGGGTGGCTGACACCTTTGTTTCTGAGGGTTTAATGTTCACAAACTTGGTTTCATGCACAAAATTATTAAGACTATTGAATAAAATTACCTACAGGCTATGTGCATAAGATATATATAGAACATAAATAAAGTTTGTGTTTAGACTTGAGTCCTAATCCCAAGGTATCTCATTATGCATTTGCAAATAATCTAAAACTTTTTTAAAAATTAAAATCTGAAACACTTTTGGTCGTAGGCATTGCGGATAAGACATATTCAACCTATACAAGCAAATGTTACAAAGAGAACAATATATCATTAATGAATAATCTCTGTTCTCTGCCTATAAAATAAGGGTGAGAAGTTGTGATTGGGTCACAATCAACTCTACTGATATCATTTATACACACACACACACACACACACACACACTCAAATAAATGCATGTTAGTTCAAGGTTCTGGAGATTGGCTTTAGTAACGGAGAATATTTAATATTGAGATAGGGTCTTTAGATATTTTAACTTCTTTCGTCTCATCTCTGCTTCTGTGTGAAAAACCTATTAATGTGTTTGTGGAATATTCATTTGTCTCATAAACACTTCTAAAATTCATTTGACATTGTCCTAGGCTTGCAGTGTAGAGAAGAGAAATGAACAGACTTGTCCTCTAAGTTTTTGGGTATTTGCACTGTCTATTGATTCAAACAAAAGGTGGCCTATTTTTGTTATTTGCATCTCATAGCATTTGGATTCCACATAGTGGTCTAAATAGCACAGTTTGAAATATCTAATTTAAAATTTGTTGATTTTTTTTTTTTACTTTTAAGTTCAGGGTTACATGTACAGGATGTACAGGTTTGTTACATAGATCAACATGTGTCATGGGGATTTGTTTAAAATTTGTTCATATTTCTATGGGGCTAACTTAATTTCTATTTTTGTAAGGCCATTAAAATGAACAACTTTCTTTGTTGTGTTTCAGAGACTGCCAAGAAATTTTGGAGTATAGTTTAATTTTATTTTTTAATTACTTGCAGCTTCTGTGATTATTAACTCGAGTGA
Source organism: Cacajao melanocephalus (assembly GCA_963573385.1). NCBI lineage: Eukaryota > Metazoa > Chordata > Mammalia > Primates > Pitheciidae > Cacajao > Cacajao melanocephalus. The sequence continues at coordinate 15,512 of CAUYLG010018586.1, forward strand.
TAATAAGTAAAACCTTTAAGACATTGAAAACATATATATCTGGCATAGGATTGTGAAGTGAGATTTCCAAAAAAGATTCTGGGGGAAAATACTTTTATTCCAGTAAACCTCCAAGTCTAAGACACACATGCAAATCTCATATTATCTGGGATAAATATATGCGTTACAGTCATTACTAGCCATTATATTTGCTAGTGACTCCTCAGGCAGAAATTATTGAATGCCTATGATGTGTTTGAGTGACATTTTTGTTGTCATTTCTGCCTTAGCTTTTACCAAAAGTTTTTTGAAACTTGAAACCTGAACTACTTGCAATCCTCTGGGGGCCAAGTGGAAGAGGGAAAAATTTATGAGAATTTGTTCCATAATGATATATGCCCAGCATGGGGTGGAACGTGAAGAAGGAAAAAGGTTGAAGATATTGAACAACTTCATTGAGCCTCCTGTGTGGTGTATTTACAGTAGGACGTTATTATTTCCCTTGGAGTGGATCCCCAGTGCAGCAGATTCCATCTTAGTCAAATGCCAGTATAAAAACACAACTGCTTGATTTAAGGTACAAGCTTTCCTAGGAAGATTTGCCAGCCTAGGTTATTTACTCATTTGTTTTCTTCCATTTATAACACAACCAATGGTTACTTGCACCTGTATAAGACTTATGACAAATTTACCTCTCAATTAATTCATGGTCTTATTTGCTTATCTTTTACTTGCAAAATCAACAATAAAATTTCAGTCTCACATGTCCAACATATTTTAAGTTTATATTTTCAGATCCCATAAATGTTATTTAGTTTGGTAAAACTGAAGTCAACTTATAAATGATAAGCAATTTCAGGAAAGTAAGATATCTTCCTGGGTTTGAGGGAATCAGTAATATTTGTTGAGGACCTATCACATGCTAGGTATTTTTCCTGGTGTCATGGGAGAAACAGTGGTATCACAGATGGATCTTGGCATCATGTAATTGCAATTAAATTGGGGAAAGACACATACACATACAGAATTCACTGACTATAAGAAAGAATTCTCCTTTGGAGTAAAGGTTTCAGGTTAATAGTTTGTGAGTTATTTTTCTCTACATTCTCTATCAATATGCTTAAATTCTTTTTTAAAGTTAAAATAGTCTAGTAACAAGAAAAGACTGTGGTAACTTTTCAAGGGGACTCACCTTGGAAGAGGAAATAGTTTAGCCTGGAAGAGGTGAGAAACAATGGCAATACGAACTTCAGCTTCAAAATAAAAATGTTCAATCCTGTAAGTATTTTGTAATTAAAAAATAGAATCTTAGTTCTAAGGGAGTTGACCCACTATTTATCCAAGTCTTTTTAAAGAATGGTGTAATGCCAAAGAAGAAAATTTCAGACAAACCAGAGCATATTTACCCAAGAAATTATACACCCATAAAAGAGAATAATGATAGATAAAAAAATGTGTAACTCGTGATAGCTTTTTTTTCCCCCCATAAACAACTTGTGCCAGTGTATCTGGAAGGAGAGTTCAGCTCAGATCTTTAGTACCTAGACTCTGTGGAATCAGAGTCTTGCATCCTGGCATACTAAACTCTACCCTTAATCACTCTGGGGTGGATAAATTAAGTTCCACACCGTTTAGTTTTTTAGGTCTTATTGATGCTACAGTGCATTCGTGATTTGAAATCTCATTGGTGCTACAGTGTATTCATGATTTCATGGATACTGTGAACATCACAGATCCACTCTGGTGTCCTTGGCCTGAACATCTGTGAAGCAGACAAAAGGCAAGGGAATACGGAGAACTTCAGTTAGTTACAGGGTAATGATAACAAATGCTCTCCTCACCTCATCTCATTTGTGTAAAATGTATGTTAAAATTAAACAGAAGGGAAAAACAGTAATGACAATGGTCTTAATCCTTTTGTCTAATTTGGTCATAGAAAAAAATATTGGTCAGTTCAGCTCAAGTATACTGACGGGTTGGGGAGGATCTGGTAATTTTCAATGTCAGCAGCTTAAAATTTTTTCTTGATAATTTCTTGGTAGTTAAAGTTACTTCCCCTATTAGAGGTGGAACAAAGGGAGGGAGGGAGGGAGGGAGAGAGAAAGGGAGGGAGGCAGAGAGAAAACAAGATATTTGAAAGGAAGAAAGTAAAGCAGGTGAGAAGGGAGGAAGGAAGAGAAGAAGGGAAGGAAGGGAGGGAGGGAGGGAGAGTGGGAGGGAATCAAATATTTTAGCATCTAATTAATTTTTTCAGCACTGTCTTGCTTCTCTTAGAAGTTCTTTTGCCACCTGTCAGCCAACTTCCACATAGACCTTTTCAGCAAAGTCTGTATTCTCTGTAACCAGCTCAAAATGCCAGCTCCTTCTTGCAGCTCTGAAGCAGGTCTTGCAAGTACCATTCTCTAGGGATTGATATTATAGTACTCTTATGCTTAGAGCATGATTGGATAGGGTTAGAAAAACAGGGTTTAAGGAAACAAACTATCTGTTTCCAGAGGCATAAATGAGCAAAGGTTGATGTTTTGCAGGATCCTGCCTCATCATGGGATTTTTTTTTTTAATTCTACTGTAATCTAGCAAGCTGTATTAGTATCTCATTTCAAATAACCTATTTTAAGATACATATTTTATATATATACAAATACATATAAAAACGTGTGTATATGCATATACATATTATATATCTCAATATAATATATGTGTGTATATATTATATATCTCAATGGGTTATTTTAAACGAGATACTCTCTCATATATATATATATACACACACACACACATATATGTATATGTGTATATATATACATATACATATATATGTATATATATGCATGTATATATGCATGTAAGCCTTACCTACTCATAGGTAATTCTTTGGAAACATTTTCTAATCTACATGTTATTCAGTGCCATGTAAAAAATGTCATGGTAATAATTTCACCATCATTTACATTTTCTTCTCCAAACTGGAAATTAATCAAGTATGGTTCCCACTTTCTTTTCTGATTCTGAAACCCAACATTAGCACAAGACCATTCATTTAAAAATGAGATGATAATATAAGTTACAGCAATCATATACCACTTTATTTGGTTGCATTACCCTCTATAATATATTCTAACCAAGGATATTTATAATTAGAAAACTACCACTTCACACTCAGGTTTTATTTAAACTCCTCCTTAGTTGGTAACTTGACCCAACTTCCACCTTAATGACTACTCTGTCTGGCTTCTCTCCCTTCTACCTGTGGGGTGCACTTCAAGCCTCTTGCTTTTTATTCCACACATTCCACTCTAGAAAACGACTTCACCTTTGACAGCTGAATTCTTTTCTTTCCCAGCTTAAATTTAATTCATAACAAACCTTAAAATTTCCCATTTGACCAATGTCACAATGACCCTTACTGCATAGTTCTTTTATTTTCTTAAATGCGTTGTGAATGCCTTCATCTAGTGATCTATGTTTTAGGCTTCTAATAAATGTCTTCTTTCATTCGTAATACAAGGTATTATATAAAAATAAATAAAAATAAATACAAAAAATGTATGTGTTTTACATTATGCATTACATAAAATTAGTAGACAAAATTAACTTTTTCTCTTTATATTATTTTTTAACTGTGTAAATGACGTTTTAAACTGTGTTCTATGCAATTTTTAAATTGAAAAAATCATTTTTTTAGATAAAAGGATAGACATTAATTTAAAATCGAGTTCAGTATCTATTCTGTATTTTATAAGGTTGGCTTTTGACAATATTTACTTTTCACACCAAGAATTCTAGACCTCTTATTTGGTATTTGATACTAAGTAGGGAATTATCTTTAACCAATCGTCTTAAAGTATTTAATTTTGAAAAATAAAAATATCTTAATACACATAATTTATTGATTATAGCCTTGTGATGATTATATGGATATTTAAAGTAATTGAATGTGTATTTTGAATCTAAAGTTCCTATATGTGGGAATAAAAATCATTTCTATAAAGCAGTTGAATACATCTTGTATAGTTATTCTGAAAGTGGATTAGGACTGACTTTAGAAATTGGCTGAATTGAATGGTTTTTTGTGCAGATGTAAAAGAACCGACCAGTTTTGGGTAAAACTGCCCTTTTAAGAGAAGAAAAGAAGAAATGGAGAGAGACTAGAACTCCACTTAAGATGGCTTTTGAGAATATAGCCCTTGAGTATTCTCTGGAACCTTGATTTTGATGCGTTATTCTAATCTCATTTGTCTAATTTCACAGGTCCTTCCCCTCCCATATTTACAAATGAAGCTTAATAATGAATTATGTTAAAAATACTTTCTGATTGCATACAGTTTAAAAAACATGTGTACATACCAGATACAGAATTGACTTAATCTGAAGAGGGTCTAAATATTTGGATTTCTTTTTATGTGAGATTAGATTCCTACTGGCTAAGCCATACCAGTGCTATGATTTGTAGGCATTGTAAAATGAGGGTAACAAGTAGAAAATTACAAAGTCACTATTTTATCTATGCTTTTTGCCACATACATTATTTTAGCCAATTTCCAGCTAAAATGATGAGCATTCTTCTCAGTAGGACATGTGGAGTAAGTTTAACAGCTTAGAAAGAACACATTTTGTTTTTTGTAGGAGGACAAATTGTCACATTTAAGATTTTGTGTGTGCGTGTGTAACTAATAGCTGTACTGTCTGAATAAAACATTGTCTGAGTCTAATATTTGTATTCTTTAGATTATATTCATTGTGTCTGTGAATGGGATAGTAATGATTTTAATATATCAGAATCTGTTTTATTTTTTTAAAGAGGTCATGGTCCTATCATTCTGAATAAATTACCTGAGAAATTTATTTCAGAACAACCTTATCTTCCCTTAGTGTGAGAAACCTTTTAGCTCATTACCGACAGCAATTTAGTGAGACATCATTCAAGATGATGATAATGGTTTGAATTATTTGAGGCCCCAAATAATGAGGATTCTCCTGCAAGTGACCAAAATTTATAGCTGTGGCTTGCATAGTAGCTTAGCAGTTCACATATGGCTTATGTCAATGGCAGAAACAACGTTATTTTCTAAATCACGTTGATTTGTTATGTGGTATTGAAAGATCTTAAACAGAATCAAGGTCTATAAATTGCAGAATGGAGTCCTCAAAACTTCTTATCTCTGTTTCAGTTCTGTCAAAATGAACCGAAGAGCAAAGCATTCTATGTACACAATGCTACTAGTCAAAGAATAAGAACTGAGACCATTCAATTTCCTCTTTTTTTGGCAAGGAGCCAGACTGACATTTTCTTTTCTGTTAGTTTTGGCAAGGAAGAAAGAGAGAGGAAACTTTACTACTCAGTTACTGATGGTTTTTCTATTTTGTTTTTATTAAAAATGTTGAAACATGGGCCCTTTGTCAAAATTATTTTATTATTGAAGGGTGGGTGGGGTGAATGAACTGGCAACTGTTCAGAAAACCATTAACAGCACTGATAATGGACAATCTTATTTGGGTTCCCCAACACAGAAGTGCTTAATTGCAATAAATTATGCTGCAGTATGCTGACTGATGTGCATGTTTAATGAATTGGTACAGACTTGGAGGTTAATCTGCTGGGAGGTAACAAACTTAGCCCATCTGATATTGCAATAAAAGTATGATCTTTTTAAGTTACATGATGATATATTTTGGGCATGAAACTAAAAAAATGAGTTTTCATTGGCTGCAGATTTGTTGGGTCTCCAAGACTAAATCATTGAAAAACCAACATCCCTAATGGTGACATCTGAATGAAATACAAAACTTAAGTACATCAGCCGGGGAATGCAACCCACCCAGAATGAGAGAGAGACTAGCGGCCATCAAAGCTCTTATAGAAAATGCAGTGTGTTCTCAGAAAACAATTGTTCTTAAGTTAAGCCCTTTTTACCTAGGCAATGAATTATATTCTTAGTTCTTAAATTATATTCTTAGTTCTTAAATTACATTCTTAGTTTTTCGTTCTTACACAAATATACAAATACTCCTTTTTTTTTTTTTAATCTTGAAACAGAATAACATAGGCTGTAATTTAAAATTTGGTCAAACTGCTTCCAAATAATTCTCATATGTTGTTTTATGTAACAAATTCCCTAACTTATGTACTTATATGTACTGTCTAAACTTATTTCTTTAATAAGAAAACAAATACTCTGTCTACATGATTCTACAATAAATATTCCTTGGAGTTTGTAGAGAATATGTGACTTTTCTTAGGAACCACAGAGAGAAAATGACTTTGTAAGCCTAAATGTAAAACAGTTACCAATTCAAAAAACATTATAAATGGTTCCGTTGGTTGTAGGTGAGAGGTGAAAAAATCAGTGAAAGTAAGAAACAAAATCCTTTAATATGGGAAAATATTAGTACGTGGGCAAACATGGGAAACAATTACTTCTCTATTTTGTAACCAAGTGTTTATCAGTGTCAGTTCACACTGTGATATCTAGTCCAGGCAAAAAGTGAGATTAATTGTTTCACCCCAAAACAATTATTTTCCGCACCTTAATGTTTAAGTATTTTTTTCTTCTTCATGGAGTAAGTATTCTTACATGGAGGATATCAGACTGAAATATTTGAAAGCCAAATCCCTTGGCTATGAAATCAATGAAAGCAGAAACGAATGATTAATTGAAATGCTTAATCCACCTAGAATTCCTATCTGTACTTTTGTGTGTGTGTGTGTGTCTGTGGTGTCCTTTGCAGATGATTTAGTGACAAATTGCTGACAATTAAGGTCCTTGAGAGAAGTTAAAATATGAAGTACTATGTTTCCAAAAGAAGATAAGAACCATTCTTCTAGATAAATCGAGAGGCTTGTTTTTAATAATAATTATCTAAGTGACTGCATAATGGGTTTAAAGAATAGAAACATAATGAGAGGATTTACCTAATTGGAGACATTGTGCAGGCTCTTATAAGATAGATGTCTTCGTTTCTTTTTGTTAAGATTTTCTTATGAACTGAACATACTCCTGGACACTCTGATACACATCTTTTACAAAGTTTTACAAATGAGATGAAGGAACCTATTTTTACAGTACTTCCTAATTACTAGTGTTATCAATTCTTAAGCTGCTTGAACACTGTTTTTTCTGAACTCTCACATTGGTGACATTGAGGTCATTTTTGAGATTGTGCAATGATCAAAAGCATCCTTATGTGTTTCCAGCAATTTCACTGATTTGCTTAACTCTTCTATTAAAGAAGTTAGAACATTAGAAGCCATTTTGTTCCAATCTTATTCATGCAATCATTATATAATCTAATACATATTTATGCAAATATACAAATACTTTCTTTTTTCAATCTTGAAAAGAATACATAGGCTGTAATATAAAATTTGATCAAACTGCTTCCAAATAATTCTCATATGTAGTTTTATGCAACAAATCCCCTAACTTATGTATTTATATGTACTGTCTAAAATTGAAGAGAATTTAATTATAAGCAGTTTAGAAAAAGGATTTGGGAGAGTAGTTGAAGCCATTGGTCCAACATTTCCCCTTTGAAGAAAAATTTCTACCAATCTCATTCTTTTGTGGACAGAAAGATTGCAAGTGAGAATAACAATAACAGGGACAGCTTTTTATACAACGGTGCAGGCAACTAACATGCTTCCACAACAGCTCACCCTACAAATTAGTGATTTTTCTCTGGGTAGGGAGAACCATAAAGTGTCTTCTTAATTTGTGAGGATCTACTCAACAAATCTTTAATCTTTAATTTGCACTGAAAACTGTACTTTTGAACTTGTATAAATAGATGGCCAACATTCAATTAACTAAAATGTTAGATTTAATGGCAGTATATATGTATATATATGTACATATGTATATGGGTGTGTGTGTATGTATGTGTATGTATGTGTATATATATATACACACATATACATATATATATATACACACACACACACATAGCTTCGTAAGAGAATAAATTTCTTACAGAGGGATTTTTGTTTTATTTTTTAAGGTATGATTTAAATAACAAGTAATATTGGTCAAAAAGTTGAACTAGGATTATATTTAATTAAAAACAAAGCCATGCATCTTATATAGAAAACTTGGAGGAACTCGAGACATTAAACACATTGAACTGAATTTGCCATTTGCAAATTCTAAAGACTGTAACAAATTATGTCTTCATTGAATTCATCATATTTTCTCTAGCTATCTGAGGAAATGCCTGTAAGAGACTTGAGAGGACCATCCTTTACTAGTTTAACGTCTCTTCACTGATTAGTGAATATCATGTTCACTGCAAACAGAGGTTGGATAACATACTAAGCAGAAATGTATCCTGAGATGGGGGCAACCAAGCTTCCCACATTCAACTAGAGAAATGGAAATGCATAGAAATGCAAGATGTCAAGAAGAGAAGTGGAACAGGCTGTACTTTGTGTGTATATAGGAATTTCTTAAATTATTTGTGTTTGAGAGAACAGAGTTGTTTTTGCTTCTTGAAGGAATGTACAAAATAAGGATGGTGATGAAAAGGGAAGGATGAAATATTGCTTGGAGACTGTCAAGATGGTGATAGAATGATGGAATGAGGAGCATCATCATGATATGCAAGGGGAAAATAAATAAAGTGAATAGCAGGCTAATAAATTCCTTGCCTTTCCTAGTGGTATTTCTAAAAATAGTAGTAAATATAAAAAATTATCCTATTAAAAACCAACATGGTAAAAATGTTTTCTGGTAAAACCTGTTTAGGTTTTATTTTGGAAAGCAATATTTATTCAGCTATAAATCTAAGTATTAATTTCAAAATATATTTAATTCTAATATCAACCCAGAATATTTAAGTAACTCAAGATAGTGACTATTATCAATCCCTATGTTATTTTGTTGAAATATGTTATGAATATGCCCCTTAACAGATTGTACACAGCCCTCATTTTGTAGTAAGAAAGCAAGACTTGAAGAAGTGACATTTCCAAAGTCACATAACAAATATTGATTAAAATTAAAATGAAATACTTTGATTCTGATGGCAGTGCACTTTCCAATACACAATATTGTAGGTGAAAGAGGAAACTATCCCATATTACTAATGAAATATTTAAGGTTCAGAAATATCCAAAGCTGTGGTGTCAGCAATAGAAACACAAATATCAACTACCCAAGTCACCAGATTGTCGGCCCAGCACTGGATCAGCAATGCCTACATTTCCAAATGTTCATTTGTGAGTATAATGAATAATACTGAGTAAAATTCTTATAGGTTTATCAACAAATAAATATATAAATCCTCTGATGGAAGATTTGGTATAAATGGTTTTATTAAATTACACGTCTCGGTATACTTTTCTTTCTATACTTAAAAACAACAACAACAACGACAATTACCTGAATAAATCAGAATTTCTTTAGCGGTATGGGTTTAGGAGGCCAATAGTCTTGTATGCAAATCTATTCTTCACTATCAACAGGTGTGACCTTGGGCAGGCACCTCACCTTTCTGTCATTTAGTTTCCCTACTTGTAACTTGGGATAATAATAGTACCCACTTCTGGAGTGAGAACTAAAGAAGATGATGTATGTAAATGATGAACATAGAAATCACTCAAAGAATGTCCACTATTATTAGCAACCTTAAGATACTCATAATGATGTACAATGCATAGTATAGCAAGTAGTCTTGAATTTTGAAATCTGTTATTTTCTATTGATTATTATGTTTAATTGTGATAAAATACCTTTAATAAAAAACTTACCATCTTGTCCATTTTTAAGTGTACACATCAGTAGTGTTAAGTATATTCTCACTGTTGTACAACCATAACTATTCTCTGTTTGCGAAATTCTTCGTTTTGCAGAACTAAAACTCTGTACTCATTAAACAACTCTCCATTCTTTCCTCTCACTAGCCCCTAACAACCAACATTCTACTTAGCGTTTCTATAAATTTCAGTACTCTAGGTATCTCATATAAATGGAATCATATATTATTTATACTGGCTTATTTCACTTAGTATAACATCCTTGAGGGTCATCCATGACATAGCATGTGTTAGAATTTCCTTCCTTTTTAAGACTAAATAATACTCCATTGTGTATGTATGCCGCAGTTTGTGTATACATTCATGTATTGATGGACATGTAGGTTGTTTTCAGCTTTTGATTATCGTGAATTATGCTACCATGAACTAGCTACACAAATAACATTTTGAGACCATATTTAATATGGTCTCAAATTAATATTAATAGACCATATTTAATATTTAATATTTAACATGTAATAGCTACACAAATAACATTTTCAGACCATATTTTCAATTATTTTGGGTATATATCCAGAAGTAAAATTGCTGGATTAGATAGTAAACTATTTTCAATTTTTTAGAGAATTGCCATATTGTTTTCCCGAGGGGCTATATCATTTTACATTCTCACTAACAGGTCTCAGAGTTCCAATTTCTCTACATCCTCACTAATATTATTATTTTCCAGTGTGTGTTTTTTTTTTTTTTGCAGTATTCATGGATCTGAAGTGGTGTAAACTTTTTATTTTTAATATAAGAGATCTTTGAGGATCTGTTTTTTTTAAATATAAGAGATCTTTGAGGATCTGCTTGTCATTTTTTTATAGAACGTGACTGTCAAACATACTCTGAATCTGCTGTGATTGTTAGTTTGTACAAATCACAGTAAAACATTGGGGAGATAATTCCAAATACCTAAGGGCTCCCTGGTGTTTACATGGCAATCATGGAATGAAATCATTACAAACTAGTAACTAAAATTTTTATGTCACAATTGTTAGATTTATATCGCTTTCCTAAATTCTAGTTATTACATAAACCATCTAACAATTGCAATAATATAACTCAATTAGTGTTGAGAAGATTAGGAAGCTTGAGTTTGTTTTATAGATGTCAGCATTAGAATATCTTCTTTTCTACCATTTATTCCCTTTTGTCCTCCATTAATAGCGTAATGTGTAGAGCCTGGAGTATTCTGCCCAGCACTGGAATACCACAGTGGATTTTTTTCCCTATTAATGTAAGTTTAAGGTTGTGCTTACTTTTAAAAAATCAAAACCAGGTATTTCATTCTTTTACTATTGATTCTTATGTATATCTGCATATAAAATTAGTATCATTTATAGAAATACATGTGCATTTAGAAATACGTATTACATTATTTAAATAAAGATTAAAGCAGAAAATTATTAGAATTCCTTTTAATTAATTTTAGAGAAAAAATGATGAATAAGTTGTTCTATGGGTTTTCATTGGGCAGTATCTATTTCAAGAACCACTAACCAATGATTAAATAACTAAGTCATTAATCCTTCAATGTGCTTAAACTCTTAAATAAATGGTGACAGAGGATCAATAATCAAAAAAATAAATAAAAGTAAAAAACTAGCCACCAAAGTTCATTTTGTTTTTCCTTAAATTTATCTAGTAATTAGCTGGCATTTTTCCTGTGATATTTCAAAGTCAATTAAATAGATGCTTTAGTCAGGACTCACTGTATCACAGTAAAGTTGAAAAGGAAGAATTAGAATGCTTACGGTTGTTTTTACTTGAATGTAAAAGGAGAAGCAATATTGCCCAAAGAATACTCTCTTCTTTGACCTATTCAAAAATATCAATGAGAATGTTTTTTGGAAATCTTTTCTTCTTCTACACAGAAGTGAAAACATGCTATGGGCCTTGGCTTCAGACTGTTTTAATTTCTTACTCAAGTCTTACTCCTTGTTTGTAAAGAGAAGGTAACTTTAAAATAGCATTGTATGAACTAAATTGAACTAAAAATGTAAAGCACCTTCTATATAATGAATGTGCTAAAAATATTAATTCAGGCTCCCTCTCTGTGTACAATATACGTATTCAGAAGAGATATTTAATTATGGTCAAAACAAAAATTTTTGTACTCCTCATTTTGTTTTAATATGACTGTACATGCCTTATTTATACATGACTATCACCTAAGATCACATTGTTTACATAGGTATTACAATTTATCCATTTTACTTCAACTCAAAATTATCAGCATAGACCACTTCTCTGTAGGCTTTCAGGTGCTGAGGAGAGCTGATTTAGGGTGAAGACTTTTAGATTATCTAGGACTTCTTTTTTTCTGTTTGGTTACTTTAAGCAGAGTTGACAATTATCACAAAAGAAAGTATTGTTCAGAAAGCCACAGCTGGGATCGCTGATGATATTATGAAGCCTTCAGCAAGTTGGGTTGAAAAGAGGAGGGGCTGATAGGGCTTCTATTCCAGATGGAACAGAGAGGCTCCCAAGTAGGGAAAGAGTGAGAGCTCACTGACAATACATTTTGTGTGGAAAGAGATACCTTTAAACACAGACAACTAAAACACTTCGCTCCTACATATATAACCACAGAAAATAATTTCAATAAAAATAAATCACTTTCTCAACAATAGCTTAGAAAATGTTTCTATTTGATCACTTACTGATTTTTCCAGAAGTATTTCAAAATTTCATTAAATTATTAGGTATGAATAAACTTACTAAATGACTGAAATTCTTAATGTTTAATTTGAGTGATTGTAAAGGACATAAGACATGAGCATCAATGTTGCAGTGATGTGAGGCACCATTGCTTTCAGGTTTTATAAGGTAGAGGGAGAAATTTACCTAGAAATAATTGATCTTGCAATGCCGCAGAATATAGAGTTCTTAACTATAGCAATGCATTTCTATCTGTCTCATGACTCTGGATTTATTAACCTTCATCTTTATAGTTATAATTGAAAATCATGAAAAATTTAAAACATATTTAAAATATTAAATCAGAGAAAATGTCATATTTTTTTCTTAAAATTTTTATGCAAGTTATCATTAGATGGAAAATGTCTTATTCTTGTTTTGCCTTTCTTCTCATGATATAATTTAATAAAACCAAACACTAAATCACTAGCACCTTTAACTGTATTCACTTGGGTAAGGCATGTTAGTAAGTTAGACTGCTGCAATCATATCCTTGAGATACTCTCTGTGATGCTGATTACTGACTTTACTCAAAGGAAAACGGAACATCGGGAAATTTCCATCCTTAGAAAGATCAAGTTGGCCCTTATGTGTAGGATCATCTAAGTGGGTAAAAGACAAGAGACAGGTTGGGTAGCGAGGAGGCTAAGGGAGAGGAGGCAAGGTCCAAAACTGGGTAATGGCAAAGGAGCACTTCTTGCCCCTAGGTGACTTACAACTCACACTTTGTGTCCCTATTTGCTCTCTTTGGTGGAGCATCAGTGTGATCTTACAATAGAAATTCCATCCGTATTTTTCTGCATGAAATCCTCCCGTGGCTTTTCTTACTAGCTAGAATACAGTTTTCACTTCTCTCCATCTGGCTCTATCCAGTTCTCCAATGTGTGGTTTGGAGCTGCTCTCACCAAGCTCAATTACTCCAGTCAAATAGGTCTTTCTATTCCTCCATCCTTCTTCCTTAGAGTCTTTGTAAATGTTATTGTTTCTTCTTGGAATTTGCCTCCCTCCCTTGCACTGTTTCCCTTTCTCCCTTTCCCTCCTTTTCACTAAGGTTCCAAACCAAGAATTACTTAATTAGGGAGAAGTTTACTGATTAAACTCTGCTATTTTCTACCTACATTTCTTGTATATTCTCCTTCACATCACTTCACATTTGCCATTATTTATTTACTTAAGTTGTGGGTCTTCTCTTTGGAAATTTTGGCCTGTCATCTTGTAGCCCACAAAGAGCTCTAACTTCACTGCAAAGCCATGAAGGAATTACAGAGCACAGTGGCTCACATGCTTCTTTCAGTACACTAAAGCAGTAACAAATATTAGTTAAAAAATCACATGCTTCCTGTGCGAATGTTGCTATTCTGTCTATTCTGCTTTTCTGTGAAGGGCTGTGACATGACATTTATATGTTTTAGCAGAAAGTGTGTGCATCCCCTAGAAATGTGCAAAGGACAGCATTCATGAGTATATCCCCAACATTTAACTGTTCTGTCTGCGTAAATTAAGGACTTCCCTGGTATAAGTCACAGGTGCAACTCTTTCTACTTATTTTACTTTATTTTCCTTTACTTTTTGTCTGACATAAATGATCCTAACACCTCTGCATTAGAAGCTCTGTATCCTTTGGAGTGAAGCCCCTTCCGCTAGTTTCCTCTGATGCTGGCAAGGCTTCAACTTATTTCTTTTCCTTTGCCAATGACAATATTCTCAATTTTTTAGTTCCTTTGAATATATGTCTGACAAGGTTTTCCTTGCAACAAATGCACACACACACACACACACACACACACACACACTAAGTGTTCATGAGACTCGTGTATTTGGCTCCAATTGGCAATAGAGTCAAAGCAGATGCTGCACAGATCTTTGCTATAACTGTTATATCCATGTCATCGTAAATTTATTCTTATATTTCTTTAATACATGTCAGTAGATTCAAAAGCCTAAAGTCTTATTTTTTAAGGGGTTATTGGTGTGACTTTTATAAAGTCTATAAACCTATACATGAGGGCCACAGCTTATATCTGGTTGTTTATGTGCTAGCAATTTCAATATAGCATGACATATTTTCTGTGTGTTGAACTGCTTAATTCCCTCACAGTGTATTTTGAGGTAGCTAGACTTCAAATTATTCTATGAGGGTTTTTTAAATTGTACTTTGAATAATTTTCAAAAAGTTCTTTGAATTTTATTTTCTAGCTAACATTTAAAAATCTTTCTGTATTAACCAAGGGATAACTATGCATATTTATCTTTCTAATAACAAATTTTTGGCTATTATTACATAACATTTATCTCTTTTCTTCTATTAGATTCTAAAGTCATTGCACAGGAATTGAATCCACTAACTCAATCTAACTAGCAAGATTCTCACTTTTGTCTTATTTCCTTCATGGTTACTCTGGGACCCAGAAAGCCACATTGTATATGATAAGTTATACAGGGCAGGGTTGAGGTAATCTATTCTGTGCCACTTCAAAAACTTGCTATCCAAAATAGATTTTTCCTATGGAATTATGTAACATGATATTGTACACTGGAAAAATCTTGACTCTTGTGAGACAGAAACAGTAATAATATATTATAAAATATACATTATCTTGTTACTTTAAAATTTAATGATACACATTAGTTACCTTGACTGACTAGAAATTAATTCAAAATTGAACAAATAGAAGAAAACCCACTAGTGTTATCAAATTTCAGCTTAGGTCCAAGAATGACCTGTCCAATATAATAAAGTTCTTACTGTCTTCAGAACATCAGAGAACTTACTATCCATGGTCTGGTCTTTGAAGTCACCATGACACCATCGCCTCCGATAAAAGAGTTTATTTATAACTTGCTCCGTTTATGTCCTTTCCCACTGAATCAGCAGGCTCTCTAAGGTTTGGGGATATAATTTCAAGGACTGTTAAACCTCTGTCAAAGTTTCCTTGGCCCCCTGAGGGGCCCTGTTTTTCAACATTCTCTTTGCTAAGACAGGACTTCCCAAGAAAGTGCTCAGAAAACTGACAGCTTCAAGTACCAGAGGTTTTGTAATTTGAAGTGGCATTTAATCTGAAAAATAACATTAGCAAATCAGCATATAATTGGCTTTCTATTTCCTTTTCCCTCCCCTTGATTTCTCTCTCTCTCTTTGGTCAGGACAAGACACAAGCCAAAATTATACTTGATACAGCAGTTTCTTCATCTCTTCAGAAGGAGGTGCCTATCCATACAGTTAAGTAGATGGAATGTCATTCTCTTAGAAAAGTAGAAACACATACATTTTAATAGGAATTATTTCTATTTCTAGTGTTCCTTTTGCATTCTCTCCTTTGTTACATATACACTGACATTTAGATAAGTCTTTGCAAACAACTAAACTTTGTGAACAATTTAACAAAATATATTTAAAAAGAAAATATTACACAACCACTTTATTTCTATGTTGTTCTTGGGTCCCCCTTATCATAGTTCAAGTTTTCTTGCTTTTTGGCTCTTGTACTCCACATTATACTATCCTCACATTTAAGACTTGTCAAGCTAAGAAGTGGGAAATGGCCAAGGGCCTTCTGTGAGATCTAGACCCTCTTAGTACCTTCAGAATTCAACTTTCAACAGTTAATTTGTTAATACCCTTTCTCTATAGCTCTTTTTTAAAGCAAAGCAAGGTTTTATTAAATATAAACCTAAATGTCTGTCTTTTAATTATTCTTTAAATTTGTATCACAATGATTTGACATTTACTACTCTGCATGATATATATGTACACCATATCATTTTCATCAGATTCATCCCCACATGACTGTGCCATTCTACTGCTCCTCTTACTGCTGAGATCAAGGACGGCCATGAGGATACTGGCTTTGTTTAAGGTCACTGTTCCTGATGACAGAATAAAAGCTGGAAATGTGGACTCTGCTTTTATTCTACTAGTTTTGAGAGTCTTACTGCTGCTTCTTTAACAACCAGTTGTTTTTTCTTGTTTCTTCAACAAAAGCAGTCACATTTTGTTGGTTCACATTGTTTTGATCAGGTTATCAAGGATCTGTTGAATGTCTACCTCCATATATAACAAAGTTTAGGTTCTTTTGTTTTATGTTTTGCTATTAGTTGCACAGGCTTCAGAGTTTATTCCAAGTTCGTCTTTTTTTTTTTTCTCTAGACAGAGTATTGCTCTATCACCCAGGCTGGAGTGCAGTAGTGCAATCTTGGGTCACTGCAACCTCTGCCTCCCAGGTTCAAGCTATTCTCCTGCCTCAGCCTCTGTAGCTGGGAATACAGGCTCATGCCACCACGTCCAGCTAATTTTTGTATTTTTAGTGGAGACAAGGTTTTACCATGTTGATCAGGCTGGTCTTGAACTCCCGACCTCAGGTGATCCACTTTTCTTAAGCTCCCAAAGTGCTGGGATTACAGGCATGAGTCACCGTGCTTGGGCAAGTACCTCTTTTTAATAACTGTGACCTTGAGCAAATTCCTCAATTTTTCCAAGTCACAATTTTTTCTATTCATCTGTTCACTGGAATCACAATAACTTCATCATAGGATTGTTACTAATTTTAATGAGACATTTCATATAAAGTGGTCAGTAGTCAATAAATGATGACTATTAGTGTTAATAATAAGTAGGTAGGAAATCCATATTTATTTTATTTTATTCTTAATTACACTGAAATCCAATTGAAGAACTCACTGTACATAACTTATTTAAGAAATAGTAATAGTTACCAATTATTAAGTATTAAATATGTAAATATAGTAAATATTTAAGTAGTAATTTTTTTTTTTAAACAGCGTTTCCCTTTTGTTGCCCAAGCTGGAGTGCAATGGCTCAATCTCGGCTCACTGCAACCTCTGCCTCCCAGGTTCAAGCAATTCTGCCTCAGCCTTCAGAGTAGCTGGGATTACAAGCGCGTGCCACCACACCCAGATAATTTTTTGTATTTTTAGTAGAGACGGGGTTTTACCACCTTAGCCAGGCTGGTTTTGAACTCCTGACCTGAGGTGATCCGCCCACCTCAGCCTCCCAAAGTGCTGAGATTACAGGTGTGAGCCGCTGCTCCTGGCCTTAAGTTGTAATATTCAATAAGGTATGCTAGATATTGGGATAGCATTAAACAAACATCTAATTTAATTTAATTCTAATAATAAACCTATAAGAAGACATTATTTAGCCTCATTTCTTTGTACAGTGAAAACGAACCTGGAAAAGGGTAAATTCCTTGTTCAAAAAGTCTTGCTAATGAGACAGCCAGGTGGGAGGGAGTCCCTGGAGAAACTCCAACCAGTTTGCCCACTGAGGTGGAGTCTCAGGTTCGCAGCAGGAAGAAGCCTGGCCCCTCCTCTTCCTGTGCGGAACCTGGGATTCAAATTGGGGGCGGCAAGCCTCTTGCAGGGACTCTGACCTAGTGAGAGTCCCTGTTCTTCCTTTTTTTCCTTTTCACCCAGTCAAACCCTGTCTTACCATTCAAGTTGTCTGCTAGCCAAAACTTTCAGGGCCGTGGGACAAAGAACACTGTCTTCAGCTGAACTAAAGAAGAGTCCTGCAACATTTTTGGCGCACAACGTGCCGGCTAGAGAAATGGTGAGTGAAATGGGGACCCAAAATCTCTTACTGTTGCTTCTAAGTCTTTTCATCCTTGGACTTCTGAAGGTGCAGGAAACCATGCTGCCATCCCCCATAGCTCCCGGGCCTTTTCATGGCCTTTTCCATCCTTTCTGGGGACCCACCAGTGAACAGCAGCTTCCGCCGCTCCCCACTCCCTGCTGGGGCTGGGACGCATAACCCAAGGTTCCTGCATAGCAGGCTGGCTGGTTCCCAGCTACTTGGCTGTCCCAGGCTTCACCTTCCATGGCCAAGGGGTTTTAACTCTATGGGACTGTAAGCCTAAATGTAAGGTTAAACTAACCTCCCTGGTGGAGGCACCTCTTGCATAAGAGGTTCTTTCCCATGCACTTTAAAACTGTTTCTTTTCTTTCCCTTTCTCTACCCTCTCAGCAAGTTAACTTCTAAAGTAATTTTTTTTGTAGATTTTTTTTTTTTGAGACGGAATCTTTTAACATTTTTATTTTTATTTTATTATTTTTATTTTTTTTTTGAGAGGGAGTCTTGCCCTGTTCACACAGACTGGAGTGCAGTTGCACTATCTCAGCTCACTGCAAGCTCTGCCTCCTGGTTTCACATGATTCTCCTGCCTCAGCCTCCCTAGTAGCTGGGATTATAGGTGCCTGCAACCACACCCAGTTAATTTTTGTATTTTTAATAGAGGCGGGGTTTCACCATGTTGGCCAGGCTGGTCTCAAACTGCTGACCTCGTGATCTGCCCGCCTTGGCCTCCCAAAGTGTTGGGATTACAGGGTGAGGCACCACGCCTGGCCAAGACATTTTATCCTAAATGTATTAACTTAGAGATTTCATTTACAAAATAATTCACATATTCCTGGATCTGACAATAAAGGAGAAATCTACTTGATCATGCTAATAATGACCAAAATATCTGGCAATTACAACTTTTTGTTTATTATATACAATATTATCACATATGAGAAAGTCTTAGGAATTATTCAGTTCAACTAGAAAAAAATTATGAGACAAATGAAGAGTATAGTCATTTAATAATAATTATAAATGTTAAATGTAATATTAAACAAAATATTGGGGAAAGTTTTGATTTTCCTGTGCCAATCCTTTCTCCCATTACGTGTATGTATCCCCTAGTGCATAGTGCTGGGCTTCTCTATTAACTCCTATATTTATATCCTTGAGGAAGTCATCTACAGGTGGTTTACATTTTGTCAATATCCACAAAATAATTTGTTGAGATTTTTATTAGGATTGTGTTGAATCTATAGATTAAGCTGGGAAGAACTGACATTTTAACAATATTGAGTCTTCCTATCTATGAACATGAAGTATCTATTATTTGTATGCCTACATAATCTAATACCTTGTGGCCATTATTATTTTGAGCCAAGTGTTATCTGTTAGATCAATTAATAAGAAAAATATAAATTTTAATTTTACCTTTACTTACTCTCTAATATTCTTCCTTTCTTCCTATAAATCCACATTTCTGATCTATGTCAGTATTCCTTTCTTTCTTTCTTTTTTTTTTTTTTTGAGACGGAGCCTTGCTCTGTCACCCAGGCTGGAGTGCAATGGTGTGATCTCAGCTCACCGCAACCTCCGCCTCCCGGGTTCAAGTGATTCTCTTGCCTCAGCCTCCTGAGTGGTTGGGATTAGAGGAGTGTGCCACCATGCCAGGCTAATTTTGTACTTTTAGTAGAGATGGTGTTTTTCCATCTTGGCTAGGCTGGTCTTGAACTCCTAACCTCATGATCCACCTGCCTGGGCCTCCCAAAGTGCTGGGATTACAGGCATGAGCCACCGCGGCCTGCCTGATCTCCCTTTATCTGAAGAAGTTTCTTTTAACATTTCTTCTGGGCAGGTTACTGGCAATAAATTCCCTCAATTTTTGTTTGCCTGAGAAAGTCTTTATTTCTCCTTTACTTTTAAATGATAAATTTTCAAAGTAGAGAATCCATAAGGTTATGTTCTTTCAACATTTAAAATAATTCAGTCTACTCTCTTATTGTTGGCATGGTTTCTGAGAAGTAAGATGTAATTCTTATCTTTCCTAGTTGATAGATGATTTTTTTTTCCTCTGGCTTCTTGAAGAATTTTTTCTTTGATGGTCTGTAGTTTCAGAATGATATGTCTAGGTGCAATTTCCTTTCTTTCCCTTTCCCTTTCCGGTTCCCGTTCCCATTCCCTTTCCTCTCCACTCCCCTTTTTAAAATTTTTATTTTATTTATTTTTTTTTTTTTAGCATTTATTCTGCTTGGTGTTCTCTGAGCTTTCTGGATCTGTAGTTTGTTGTCTGACCTAAATTTGTGGGAAATTCTCACTCATTATTGTTTCATATATTTATTCTACTCATTTCTCTCTGCTTCTGCTTATATTTTCATTACACATATGTTACACCTTTTGTAGTTGTCCCGCAGTTCTTGGATATTCTGGTTTTCTTTTTTTCAGACATTTTCCTTTTGGCTTTTCAGTTTTGGAGGTTTCTTTTAAGAACTCCACAAGCCTGGAGATCTTTTCCCAGCTGTGTGTGGTCTGTTAATAAGCCTATCAAAGGTATTCTCTATTTCTCTTATAGTATTTTTAATCTCTAGCATTTCTTTCTGATTCTTTCTTAGAATGTCCATCTCTTTGCTTAGCTTATTCATCAGTTCTTACTTATTGTCTACTTACTTTTTTCTTTAAAGCCCTTAGCATATTAACCAGTTTTAGGCCGGGCACATTGGCTCACACCTGTAAGCTCAGCACTTTGGGCAGCTGAGGCCGATGGATCACTCAAGCCCAGAAATTCAAAACAAGTGTAGGAAAGCAAGTTAGACCCTGTCTCTATAAAAAGTTTAAAAATTAGCTGGGTTTGGTGGTGTGTACCCGTGGTCCCAGCTACATGGGGGGCTAAGGCAAGGGGATCCCCTTGAGCCTGAGAGGTAAAAGCGCAGGGACCCATAGTCATGCCTCTACCTTCCAGCTTAGATGACAGTGAGCCCGTCTCCAAAAAAAAATAGTTGTTTTAAATTCCCAGTGTAATAATTCCAACTTCTTCTGTGTCTGACTCTGATTCTGATGCTTGTTCAGTCTCTTCAAACTGTGATTGGCTTTTTAGTATGTGTTGTAATATTTTGTTGAATGGTGAACAAGATACAGCGGGTAAAAGGAACGGCAATAAACAGGCCTTTAGTACTGTGGTGGTAATGTGTTGGGGCAGGGCAACTGTTCTGTAGTCATGATTATGTGTTAGTCTTTTGGTAAACCTGTGCCACTGGAATATGCACTTCACTGGGGCATCTCAGTCCCCTGACCCTAGGTGGGACAGGATGGCTAGAGGGGGTTGGAGTTGGGTATTTTCCCAAGGTACCTTATCTACCTTATTTCCTAAGGTAGGTAAGGCTCCAGTAAAATAGTTTCTCATAAGAGAGGGCCTTTTTTTGATACTCTGGTCTACTTCAAAATAGTTTCTTCTCCCATATCCCTGCTAGAAGCACAAAGATATTTTCTTTGAGGATGTGGCAGAGCTCCTGGAGGTAAATCTCACAAAAGTGTGAGGTTCTCAATGACTAGGTTTCCCTGGAATTTTTAACTCTCAGTGTTGCTCCCGCTGAGCCTTTGGCACTTCATCACAGAGCAGGCTTTTCTACCCTGGAACTGATTTCCATGGTGGTTCATGTTGATGGTTTTCTGCCCTACTAATTTGTGAGTCTGTATCTGCCTGTCTGTCTCCAGTTTTGGGGTCAGTCCTTTTCCCTGTGGTCTGACTTCTCTCGTGGGTCTAAGAAGCGTTGTTGATGTTTCAGTTTGTTCACCTTTTTACTTGTTAGTGGAGCGGCCACTTCCAAGCTCCTTACATGCCAGACTGGCCACGATTACTTTTAAGACTCTTTTCTCAATTTTTTCCTCACCAGTAGAAATGGAATTTGCTTTCAAATCAGACAGAATTGATATCAGGCCCTACTACTTATTGCTAGCATGTTCTTAAGTAAGTTAATTGACTTTTTGAGGTTTCCACGTCCTCATTTTAACATGAAGGACAACAGTACTCACCTGAGAAGTATTTCCGGGACGTAGCAGACTTTCAATAAGGATTATCACTTAGTGTTAATTCAACTAACTGAGTTTGGCCCATTGTAAATACATTTTCTTATCACATGCCCTTCGCTTTAGGCTGAAATAAAAAACTCAAATCACAGTATTATTTTTTTCTTACACTGGTATAGGAATGCCTAAAATTTTTATTTTGTAAAAATAATACTCTATAACTATCATAGTCTTGCTTAATTTTTACAGTAAAAAAAAAAACGCTGCTCTCAATATATGCTTATAGGAATTACATGTTTAGGTAACGGTGGCTTTGTAAGTCAATTTATATTATAATCAGGAAAAGAATCAAACGTTTTGAAGTCTAACTTCAAAGTTCATTCCTTTACAGTTTTCTAAAAATGATATCATATCTTCAGAATGTTAAATGGAACAATTCTGTTGAGGCCTAGGTTAGTTTCTGATTGTACCCAGGGTCTATCAGTTTTGAAGCGGATTTTTTTTTTTGTCATCTAACTGATGTGTCTCAGGATGGTATTTGAAGAATGCCTAAAAGCAATGCATAGATAAATTCTGCCAGATTCTGAGTTCTGAAACACCTTTTGTAATAAGGCAAGCCATATTATTTTTTTTACAGTACGTAATTTGCCTGTTACGTTTCAAAATGAGAGAGCTTAAATTTTATGAATCTCTTGATACTCTTTTCTTATTATGTCAGTTGAAACAAAAATCCTTTCAAACAAAGGTAGTAATAAAAAGATGCTGTCCAATTATAATCATTTCTGCCAATGGTCAAATGACAATTACCAGAAATGAAAATAAATTAACAAAGTAAAATGATATAGACAAGAACCAATGGGGATTTAATTCTTGCTGTAAACTATCCAAAACTTTTTATTATTTTTTCCTTTGCAAATGTTATTGCTTGTACTCATTCCTATATAGCAATTCCATGTTTGCTAAAAAAAAAAAAAAAAAAAAAAAAAAAAAAAAATTCAAAAAGTAGTTTTTTTTTTAAAGAATTATGTCATTAATATGGACCAGGCACTGTGGAAGGCACCACACTTAGGTAAGTGAATAAATCAAATATGGTAACCTTCAAGATGTGCCAGGTTAGAGTCAATAGAAGACAGAGAAAATAATTCAGTGTAAAGAGCTTAAATTTTGATGATGCAGGAAAACAGCATGTGTGATATTTTAGCATCTTCTTTTAAGATTACAAATCATATTACATATTAAAACGTATCCAGATAACAAGTAGTATGTTTTATATTTACCTGCCTTGGCCTCCCATTTTCTCATTCTTTCTTAGCTCGTCTTCTATCTGTACTTCTAGATCTCATTTGCCTATTCATTTATCGACAGATCACATATTTTTACTAAATTTTAAGAAGGTGACAGTAATTTTTATAATAAGTACAGATCTTAATAGAAAACAACACTAACATCTGCCAGATTATAACCTCAGTTAAGCAGCTACACCCTCAGTATATAAAACTTGTCTGCATTTAATAATTAGGATTCATGATCCTTTTGATTTAGGACTCCAAATTTCTAATTGCTGGGATGTGCATGTTTAAGATTGTCTGCTATTTCAATGGCTTTGTTGCATTATGCTACTTTGTAAAGTGTCAGCTGGGTTATGCTTAAGTGTACTTTCCCAGAATACCACTTCTGGTTAACATAGGTCACACGAGTTCTAGTTGTCGCTTTCACTCTGGCTGACAGGATGCCAATCTCCAGACTGCCAGCTGAGGCTTTCCTTGACCGTCCAGTCTTCAGCCAACAACTTGAGTAGATCCCTAGTGAACAACAGAGGCAGCTTAGACCAACCCACAGTATTACGAGTGAAGTAAGTGTTTTTTATTTAAGTCACTAAGTTTGAAGTAGGTTTTTATGCAGATGTATATGATTAAGGGGAGAGGAAAAGCTATAAATTGGGATAATACTAGTTGCAATTATTCTGGCAAAAATAGAGATTAAATCCTTTAGATCCAGTGTATAAAAATTTTATGTTGCAGGCCAAAATGTAGAGTACTAGATGAAATTTCAAGTGTGATGAAAGTAATTATTGGAATGAAATATGGTAGAAAATAGTGTTTTTATAATATTTCTAGGTTGGCTTAAATATGATAATACTTCAAACTGAAATTTTATTTCAGAGGTGAAGAGTCATACAATCACTATTTTAGAAATGTTAAGGCAGGGCCTGGTGGCTCATGCCTGTAATCCCACCGCTTTGGGAGGCTGAGGAGGGTGAATCTCTTGAGGTTAGGAGTTCAGCACCAGCCTGGCCAAGATGGCAAAAACCGCATCTCTACTAAAAATACAAAAAATTAGCCTCGTGGTGGCAGGTGCCTGTAGTCCCAGCTACTACGGAGGCTGAGGCAGGAGAATCTCTTGAACCCAGGAGGTCGAGGTTTCAGTGAGCCAAGATCATGCCACTGCACTCCAGCCTGGGCGACAGAGTGAGACTTCATCTAAATAAATAAATAAAAAAAATAAGAATAAAAAAATAAAAATGATGTTAAAAGGTGTTATACGTGGAGGATTGGTTCCTCAACCCCCTCATGTATACCAAAATTAACACAAACTCAGGCTCTGTGTCAGCCCTGCATAGCACATGAATAGGAAAGGTCAGCCCTCCATATAATGTAGGCAGGGTGTATCCCTCAAATGTTATATTTTTACCTAGAAAAAAAATCTGTGTATAAGTGGACACATGCAGTAGAAACCCCTGTTGTTCAAAGGTCAACTGTAATTCAGTTTTAAAGGTCTTTAGATATTTATCATAGTAAATACTTTTAAAATTATTTGTATTTAAAATTATTTGTATTTTAAAAGTATTTACTATAATACATAACATAGAATTGGATATAATCTATTCAATTGGAGGAATATCATCTTGTGAAACATTTTATACCACTTAAATGGTATATCCCATAATTTTTTTGTGTTGAGCTTTTACCTGACCTGTATTTCTTTTGATATTTTTATATTTTGCACTTAAAATCCTTGTCCCATATAGACCTGTGCTTTTCATAGCATGCAATGCTGACCATCTGTATCAGAAACAGCTAGACTATTTGAAATGCAGATGTTTGGATTTACCTTGGAGCTTCTGAAACAGAGTCTAGGGATGTGCTTAGAAATCTTCCTTAGCAAGTGCTCATATGAATCCTAGAGTTTAGGAATTTTTACTATAGACCTGGCATAGTATTTGCCACACACAAAAAAATGTGTTTTAAAAGTGAATGATAAAAAGGAATATGTGTATTTTAATATAAACTGTCTAAAGAATGTACATAGCAATAGTTCATGCCAACATTCCCAAATAAATCAATATATTAATGTTACATTGAATGTTTTTGCAAGCGAATAATTGAATACAATGGAACAATTATGTTTGCATTTGTATAGCTAATTTAAAAAGTTACTGGACAATTCTCCTCTAAGTACTTTAGTATAACCCTGGATAGATAAAGCGTGGTTTAATATGCAGTTACCATTGCAATGCCACAAGTTACTCACCAAACTGGATCTATGATAACTAGGAAACCACCTCTAACTGTCAAGTAAGAATTAAAATGAGGAAAGCAGAAGGTCCTGGCCAAATGAAATGGATTTTGGAGATTGGTATTAAAGTTATTAAATGTGTATCTGTATGGCAGATGTGTGGACAGACTCCGTATAAAACTGAAATTCATAAAAACTTAAACCTAAGTACTTGGCAGTTTTGCATAAGTCCATCTCTATTTTTAAAACAAAATGATGAAACAAGTTTTAAGGGAGATGTCATCATTACGTTAATACCTTGAGGGAGTAATTGGAAACAGCAATAAATAAACTCTGCATAGATGTTGGTTTAAAAATGCAGTGGTAGAAATGATCTAAAGAACATCTGAGGAGCAAGATTAAAATGGAGTCTTGTGTGGTCTGGAAGAAATAAAATGCTCAGCAGAGCTTAGCCATTCCTAAAAGGTGAGTCCTTAACTTTATAAATATTTCATTAATTCTGCCCCAACGTGGTAGCAAGCTATGGTGTGAACTGAACTCTAAGAATCAAGAATAGAAGAATGTTACTTGTAACTTAGAGAAACAGCAATACCGCTTCCTACTGTTTCTGTACTCTGCTTTGCATATTCGCAATTGATTCTAATATACACTCAAGAGAATAAAATTACCAAGACTTTCCCTTTATATGCATTTGATCCAAATTTGAAAATTAAAAATGAAAAAAAATCTTCATACCTTTTCAAGTCAACTGAAACAATATTTTCTAGCAACTAAGACCAGTGACAACCATAATTTCAGGAACGGGTACACAGTTGGAAGGAGAAGAGGCTGAGGTTACCTTTCTGTTGCTTTAAATATATATAGCCATATCAAGGAGAAATTCCCATATGACATCCAAACTAAGCAGATGTCTTTTTTTTCTATTCTTTTTTTCTGTTGAAAATATGTTTCTTAGTCATGAAGCTTCCATTGAGTGTGTGTCATCCAGAGTAGAAACATGTTTTCCAGTCTGGTCTGTAGATTTCTCAGAACCCCTTTTGATCTTTTTAATTTTATTAACTGAAGTGGAAACCTCTTGACATCAGAATTTTTGCAAAGTTTATTCCATATTATAGCTCTTGAAACTTTTAACTGCCTAGCAGTTGATCCAGATTGTCACCTAATGAATAAGAAAATCTTCCAAATTTCTTAGCATTTGAAGCCATTAGTTGCCATAAAATCAGAAATGATTATATTATCCCTGCAAAAACAAATTAAAACCTTAGGTTTATTCTACTATTTTTCCGTTATAAATAGGAGCTTTCCAACATCACTAAAGAAGTACACTTGCCAAAAATGTTAAATCTGTCATTTCTTTGGAGAGTTTACAGAAAATACAAGGTATAGAGGAACAAGTCAAACAACAGAATAAGCAACTAATTTAAAAAGAAAAAACAAAACAGAAAATGAGACTACCTACAAGTCCCAGTCTTTTCAATAAGCTGATATATAGAATAAAAGACAGACTTTGAGGAAGGGAAACTTTAGCAAATTAAAAAAAGATTTTAGAGACAAAACAACAAGATGAAATATATTGTACTTGAATGAATCCTGGCTTGAACAAACTAGCTATAAGACATAGCTCTGGAACAGTTACAGAAATTTATATATGTACTGGATGTTAGACAACAAAGATGTTCCCCCTTATCTTTGGTTTTGCTTTCTGAAGTTTCAGTTACTAGCCATTAACCATTATCCAAAAACTTTAAATGAAAAGTTCCAGAAATAAACCATTCATGTTTTAAGTTGCATGCCATTGTGAGTAGCTTGATGAAATCTTGTGGCATCTCACTTTGTCCTGCTCTGGACATGAATCACCCCTTCATCCAGAAAAACATGCTGTTTATGCCACATGCCCCTGTGTCACTTAGAAGTCCTTTCAGATGTGACAACTATCAAGTGTTGCAGTATCTCAGTGCTTGTGTTCAGTAATGCTTACGTTACTTCATAATGGCTCCAAAGTATGAGTAGTGATGCTGGCAATTTAAATATGCCAAAGAGAAGCCATAAAATGCTTCTTTTAAGTGAAAATGTGAGTTTTGGGCTTGTTAAGAAGAGAAAAAAACATCTGCTGAGGATGCTAAGTTTTAAGGTAAGAACTAACTTTCTATCTGTGAAATTGTGCAGAAGGAAAAAGAAATTCATGCTTGGTTTGCTGTTGTACCTCGAACTGCAAAAGGCAAAGCCACGGTACTTGATCAGTGCTTAGTTAAGATGGAAAAGATGGCGTTTGTGGGTAGAAGACATGAATAGAAATGATGTTTGACTGATGGCAGTGTGTTGAGCCAGAAAGCATTGATCCCATACAAAGGAAGATTTTAGCAATGAGATCTCCTGAAACAAGTGACACAGAGCCATTTATTTTATATAAGGGGTGGTTGCTAAGATTCAGGAACACAGAAGGTCAATAGTAGCCTAATACTACATTATAAACCTATGTCACTTACCTCACTAAATATCATCAGATAGGCATTGTATCATCTCACATCGTCACAAGAAGCAGTGTGAGTATAGAACAGTAAAATATTTTGAGAGAGAGAGCACATTTACATAACTTTTATTACAATTTATTCTAATTCTGTTTTATTATTAGTGATTGTTAATTCTTAATGTGTCTGATTTATAAATTAAACATCATAAGTATGTATGTAAGTATAGGAAAACACATAGTATGTATGGAGTTTGCTACCTTCTGTGGTTTTAGGCATCCACTAGAGGTCTTAGAACGTATCTCCTGTGGGTAAGGGAGGTCTACTATATTTAAAAGTTATTAATTTTGTCACATTTGATAAAGATTTTGTGATAATTAAGTTTATGTCGCAACTTGGCTGGGCTAAGGGATAGCTGGTAAAATATTCTATGTGTGTCTTTGACACTGCTTTCAGAAGATATTAGCATTTGAATGTGTAGAGTAGGTGGGGAAGACCACCCTTACCCATGGAGGTGGCTATCACTCGATCCCTTGAGGGCTTGAATAGAACAAAAAGGTAGAGAAAGGTTAAACATGCTCTATCAGCTTGAGCTGTGCCATGTATCTTCTTCTGACCTGGACATTAGTTCTCTTGGTTCTCAGGCCCCTTTGAACTCCATTTCTCAGGCCTTTGGACTCTGTCTAGGTGTATTAATCTATTCTCATGTTGCTGTTCTTTATACCTGAGACTGAGTAAAGAAAACAGGTTTAATTGGCTCTTGGTTCTGTAGGCTGTACAGGAAGCATGGCTGGGAAGGCCTCAGGAAACTTACAATCATGGTAGAAGGTGAAGAGGAAGGAGACGTGTCTTACAAGGCCACAGCAGGAGGAAGACAGTGAAGGGGGCGGTGCTGCACACTTTTAAACAACCAGATCTTATGAGAACTCACTCCCTATCAAGAGAACAGCAAAAGGGAATTCTGACCCCATAATCCAATAACCTCCTACCAGGCCCCTCCTCCAACATTGGGGATTACAATTCAACATGAGATTTGGGTGGGGATGCCAATTCAAACTATATCACTGGGACTTTTACACTATTGGCTCACCTGGTTTTCAGGCCTTGGGTATAGAATGGAACTTTACCACTAGCTTTCCTTGGCCTCCAGCTTGCAGATATCAGATTGTGGAACTTCTCAGCCTCCATAATTATATGAGCCAATTTCTCATAATCAGTCTTTTTCTATATATGTATATCTATCCCATTGTCCTGGTTTCTCTGGAGAATTCCAACTTATACAAGTGTCATGGCCATAGAGAAACATATCTTGCTTTATAAATGTGTGTACCTTTTAAGATAAAATGTCATGATAAATGTAATTTAATTAAAACATGTAAGCAAAAAATATGAATTACATTGATTGATGAAGCCAATATGGCATAATGTTTATTAATTATTAAACCTCAGTTTTAATTATGTGGTTTCATTATACTATTTCTCATCTAATTTTTAAAATCATCATAGTAAAATTGAAAAGGAAATATGTACCTTTCATAGTCCAGTAATTATTTAGAATTTTTTGAATGAGAATGGGCTTTATATATAACCTAGAAAGTATGAGTGTTTAGTAGCAAAGGATATTACCTTAATATTTAGAGATCTGCATTCAGGTAAAACCATGGTTAAGAGTCTAGTCCAATAGGTTTCTCACTCCCAAACCAGGATTTAGTCAAGGACTTTTCAATCCTATTTAAAATAAGAACAATAATCCTTGTCACCCTCCCATGTCAAAGGGGTGTTATAATGATGAATGAGCTCCAAGAATAGATTTAGCCTGCTGATATATTTGTAACCCATATGGCTGCATCACCCTTTGACTTTTCTAAGAGGAATGGAAAATTGCTACATTTGGTATGCCACAAATTAAATTTCTGTCAAGTTTGGCTTTAAAAACCACTCTTCTAGCAACTCAGGTTTTCATAGCTGGCAAAGAATCTTCCTAAGATCCCAAGGAGGTAACTAATGTTATGACACTAGTAGTGAATGATTTTGTGTAAATTGAAATAAAACATTGTTGGCATTTTTTTAAAATTACTTTTTCTTTTTAAAAATAGCTTCATTAAAGTATAATTGACATAAAATCCTACATATATTTAATGTATGCAATTTGATAGGTTTAGACACAGGCATACACCTATGAAACCGTCACCACAATAAAGCTAATAAACAGTTGCATCACCTCCAAAAGTATACTTATCCCATCTTTCAGAAAAACTTTTTTTAAATTGAATCAGCTTTAAGAATTGTTTGGCAGTGCTATGCACCCCGTGTAAGTACTGAAAGAATCAGAGATATTCAGTAGAGGGCCAATATTTTTCTTGCTGATTACATCAAAGCAGTAATAAGTTAATAAATAAAATCTTATAGACAATTATTACCTGATTGTAAAATTCCTTAACTCCTATATCAAAAGGTGTTTATTATGTACTTTATATGTGAATAAATGTAATAAAGATTAATACAGTACACTTGCATTAAAAACATATTACACTCAAATCTAGTAGAGGATTTTTAAAAAGTTGTTCAATCCAGTTTAGCAAATATTTGTCATAAATCTTTTTCCCCCATGTCAGGTGGCATTTTCACAATAGCCTGTTTAGGAAAATTCAGCTATTTTTCTTTTGAAATTAATGTCTGTGGGTAACCTTAGAGAAAATTCTTGTCCTTCTTTTCATTCAAAGAGATAAATAGCCTGGGTATTTATTTATACTTGCTTCCAGGACCTGAGATTACATGGAGTGTACCATTGGTACAGGATTTAAAACTTAATCAAAGGTAGAGGTAATATCCTATGTAGAAATGAACTTGGAACTGAAGGAAGTATCCTAAACATCTAAACGCAATGATAAAGTAAGAGAAATTAAATTTTGTTCTACTCAAAATTTAGAAGTTTTCAACAGAGGTCAGTTTGATACCAATGATTAAGAAACAAAAGCAGAAGAGACAAGGGCTTTGTAAATCCCTCCTCACTCAGTCAGGGAAGGTACTGTTTTGGAACTAAGGCTGTTCAGATGTCACTAGAGCTGAGCACTCTGTGTTAGCTGAGCTGAGACACAGTGTAATGGATAAATTTCTTGTATTTAGAGTGTCCTGAGAGCAATCCACTTGTAAAGGAGGACCTCACGTAAGGAATGTCTACCTAGGGAAATAGTTGTACCAATCAGGACGCCTCTGGGTTCTGTGAGGAAAATATTTGGTAATTAATCATGCCTTGCAGCAGGGTGAGCAGTTTTATTGAACGGTGGATCTCTGAATTAATACAGTCTCAGTGCTTACAGTCTTATTTTGGAAACTAAAGAAGTTTAAAAGGCCAAATTGAATAGTATTTGGCATGCAACAACAAAAAAACTCAGTGGTTGTTAAGTAGTGTGATCAATGCTCCTACCCTACAATTTCAGAAAAAGAATAATCATTATCGCATACACAGAATTGACAGTAATCATAACCATAATAACTTCTATTTGAGTTATCTATCTGACATAAAGGAAGTAGAGATTTGGTAATGTTATACTGGTTAGATATAGTTGTGACAGTATAATATAAAGTAGTTTTTTATAAAATTAATTTAATTTTAAATATCATTAGAGTTTGATAGTGTTCACCAATTTCATGTGTTGAAAACTTAAGCCCCCAATGTGGTGGTATTGAAAGTGGGGGGTTTATGAGGTGATTGGATTATAAAGGCTCCACTCTCCTGAATGGATTCATCCATTCTTGAATTAATGGAATAGTGAATTTTCATGGGAGTGAAATTGGTGTCTTTATAAACAGAGAAGGAGAAACCTAAGCATGCATGCTGGCATACTCAGACCCCTTACCACGTGATACTCTGTGTCACCTGAGGACTCTTCAGAAGGTTCCCACCAGCCAGAAGTCTCTTAGTGCATGTGATCCATCCACCTTGGACCTCTCAGCCTTTATGACTGTAAGAAATAAATTTATTTTCTTTATAAGTTACCCAAATTCAGGTATTCTGTTATAAACAGAAAACAGACAAAAACAAACATTTGCTAGTGGGTGGAAACAATGTATCAGTAAACATCCCTAAATGATAATAATATTTGCATTGTATCTACACCAGTGCTTACATTTGCATGTATAACTGGTAGGAACATATTCAGATGAAAGTCACAGAAATCCTGATTTAAGGTGACTTAAGCAAAAGAGAATTTATGCTAACATTTTTTTCATGTGGCAATTGTGTCTGAAAATAAGAGCTGTGATAATGGTTACTATGTACAATAACATCAGGAGAGGTAATATTGGGGTTCAGGGTGCCCTTAGCTCCCCTGAGAGGATGGTTCTCCAGGTTCTTGGTCTCCTGCCCTCTCAAGAATGAGAGCGGGGACCACCACGCAGTGCACAGTAAATGCCGGACTCAAAAGTGTTTGTAGAAGGTTGATTATTTAATGAGAGAGAAACAGGAGAAGGAGAGAGAAAGAAACAGCTAACTCTCACATTGAGTGAGAGAATCCAGAAAGATGGAATCCAGAAGAGGAAAGCAGCTTCCATGAGAGTGTGAGGGAATAGAGAGAGGTGGAGTTTAGGAGAAGACAGGCGTCCACGAGAGAGTGAGGAAGGGGACTACAGAGGGAAAATCCAGGAGAAAGACGGCTTCCACGAAGGGAGTGTTCGTGGAGGGGGACCCAAACATGGAGTCCCAAGGGGTGTGGAAGAACGGGACTTTTAACCTCGGAGTAACCCCCACCTTCTCTAAGACCCCTGGCCAATGAAAGGAGTTCCTTAGAACTTCCACTGGAGGGATTGTATCTTCCCTAGCTAGCGAAATTTAAACATAAACTATTAAATCTCCCGCATGGAGAGAGATGGGAGCGAGGCATTGCGCTGGGAAATTCCTGCCCTTAAAACTACGCCCCCTTGTGGACCCTGGAAAGAAAACACTTTCCCTCAGTATCTCCACAATTTTCTCGGTCTTTTCCTTATGATGGGAAAATGGCTGCTCCAGCTCTAGGAATCCTGACCACATTTAGAATACAAAAAGGAGGACGCGTCACCCTAGACATATCCATCTCCTTTAGTAGGCAAGCTAAAGATTTCCAACAAGTATCCCTATCAAACTTTTCCTTATGTCTATGAGCTAGAAATGAGTCACATGATCAGTTGTAGTGGTAAGAAAATAGATATCACATACCTGACAATGGGAACCAGGATTATCATGCTTAGTTTGAATTAATCGTAATTCATTGCTAGGGGCTGCATATATTACTGCTCTGAATATAACCAAATTTCTGGTATCAATGAAGGGCAGAGAAAAGGGAGATGTTGCTGAATAAATAAGAGATTGCCGTGGTTTCCTCAAATCTCCGCTATATCTAGAAGGTCATTTTATGCTGATTCAACACAAAATCTTAGGGATGTGTGCCAAGCATTGTAGTACATAATCAGGTAGCTAAAATATACGCAAAATAATGTTAAGGATAAAATATGTTTTAAAAGTACTGGTTTACCTAGTCTAGAGAATTAAAACATAAGTGTTTATTTGAACATTTTTTGTCTTGTTTTACTTTAAGTTCTGGGATACAGGTGCAGAACGTTTAGGTTTGTTACATAGGTATACGTGTGCCATGGTGGTTTGCTGCACCTATCAACCTGTCATCTAGGTTTGAAGCCCTGCATGCATCAGTTATTTGTCCTTATGGTCTCCTTCCCCAGCCCCCGCCTCCTCCCCTACCCTGACTAGCCATGGTGTGTGTTGTTCCCCTCCCTGTATCCATGTGTTCTTGTTGTTCAACTCCCACTTATAAGTGAAAACATACAGTGTTTGGTTTTCTTTTTGAACATTTTTATGTTTGTGTTTAACTGCTGTCCTATGTAAAGGAAAATATCTAAAAACTGTAAAACAACTATCCAACTACTATGATCAAAAACCAATAGAGTACAATACAAACAACAATGGCATGGTAGTCAAAATACACCAAATTCTAATATCCACCACTAGTGAGTGGTATGACTTTGGACAACTTCTGTTTCCTGCCTGTTGTTTAGTTTCCTATTGATAAGTTGTGTCTCTGGAATTCTAATTAACTCACTATAAAACTCATGATGTTGATTAAATAGATAGATATAAAGGCTGACCTAGATTTGATTATCATATATGACAGTAGTTTAAAATTAAAAGATGATTAAATATATTCTTTTATGTCTTAAATAAAAAAATTACATGTTAAAGTTACTATTGAACTTAAT
Source organism: Cacajao melanocephalus (assembly GCA_963573385.1). Lineage (NCBI taxonomy): Eukaryota > Metazoa > Chordata > Mammalia > Primates > Pitheciidae > Cacajao > Cacajao melanocephalus. The sequence continues at coordinate 49,818 of CAUYLG010018586.1, forward strand.
TCAATAAGCTATAATTGAACTTACATTAATAAGCCACATTAAACTTATTTTGTATTTCAAAAATATTTTTAGCATAGCTTATTATGAACACTCAACTCTATAGAAGAAATTCTCTGTATATTAAATTAAGGTTTGCCAAATATTTAGTTGTTTTCATGTCTTAAAATGTACCTGTTGTGAAAATATGAAACAAGAACGAGATAAATATTAGGTATTCAACTTATTTAACTTATATGATACAATTATAAATGGTTGTAGTTTTCCCAAACTGGAAACTAGAAATATTACACCTAAATTTTAATAAATTTCTTGTATTTGTACTATGTTTTTAAAAAATATAGCAGGTTTTGTGAAATTATCCATTAGTATTTTTATACTTTTCTTACACTCAGAATTTAAAAATGTAGTTATATGAGTCATTCTACATTTGTTACATTAATTAATTATGACCAGGAAATATTTTGTTGCATTTCTAGAAAATATTTCTCACTTTCTGCCTGTTATCTGCATTGTGTATGTTACATTTGAAAACGCATTTATAGTATGGGTTATAGCTGAAAGTGTTCTTGTAGTTTAGCAACATTGGCATTATTTTCTAATGTTAAAAATAAAAATAAAAATGAATAAGGGGTAGGGAGTTGAATAAGAAGGCAATGTTAAAGTTCAGAGGTAAAAAATTATGTCTCATTTTATAAGTGCAGCCATTGTTGCTTATTCAGTCAGTGCATTGAAATACATATCCTGAAATTTTTGAGTTGTGCTTAATCAAATTGGCTGTGGAAATAGCCCTTGAGCAAAACTACATGCAGCTTTTAAAATTAAGTCCTTAAAGCTATAGGGTGTAACAAGTAACCTTTAAAGTCTTTAAAACACATCAGCAAAGTTAGGAAATATTTGACACCTGGGAATTTTCTTTTGGCGTTATTAGGGTTACAGGTATAGTCAAAATATTCATGTCAGAAAGATTTTCAATGAAAATTCCAGATGTTTGACAAATGTGTTGGCTTCTAATCCTCTTTAGACATATGCTATATGTCCATTCTTCTCAAGAATTTGTCCTTTAAAAAAAAATGTTAGCATCAATACCTACCTTGACCTAACAAGTGATGGATAGAGATCATATAGAATTTTCAGAAAGAAAAAATGTTGAACAGTATATGTATAATTGACAATTTTGGAAATACTATTTTCACCTCCTAGTGGCATATTGTGGTGGATGTTTGTCATTCTTTTGTCTGTCTGGCACCTGTCTTTCAAATATTTCTCATCTTTGAGTTTTGGTAAGAGGCAGTGCCTCTCACCAAATGTCTAATACTTGATTTCCCAGATTTCATGGTAGGTAGAGAGTGGACCAATGACTTAGATTTCAACTTTCTGACTCACTTGGCCCAGACATCAAATCAGGAGTTGCTGATGCAGGGACTGCCAGAACTCCTTTCTGCTGGAGGTTGCAGAAAGATTAAGTTCCTAGAGTGTCAATGTCTGTGCTGCTAATGGTGGCATCTTGAATCTAGTACTTTCCATATTAGTAATGCAAGCTGCCTTATGCTGTCCTGAGAGGTGGCTCGGTCAGGCCTTCACTGGACAGTTTAGAAATATAATTTTTGGAGTTACTACTGGTTTTATAACTCTCACATTTGTTTGTTAGTCCACTTGTTGCTTGCGGGGGCCATGGGAATGTTTCTCACAGACCGCCAACTATTAAAAGCTTAATTGAGCAAGTGTATAGCTGGTATGCTCTGAAATTCGTCACTGAGTTTGCCCTTGCCTTCTGAAAAGGCTGCACTGAACCAGTGACTCAACTCAGCAATAATGTTAAGACAGGCCCCATGTTGGCCTAAGCTTTCTTTAGACTGAATTCAGAATTTCCTATTTGATCTTTCTCCTTCTCTCTTTCACAGGCATGGGATTGCTGCAAGGTCTGATGGCTCTCCAAGCTGACCCAGATCCCTTCCCGTTTTATTTAAAGGGGTATTTTCCTTAATGAAATGCTTGAACTTTTCATTCTGTCCTGGTGTCTTCTTCCTGGAGGACAGGAACTAGCACAGAGATCCTGTGAGTGAACACATATTTTTTAAACACATTTCGTTTCTGCTTACCTAAGCCAGAGTTGGGTTTTGTTACTTTTAAGCATTGAAGGATACATAGGTATTGTAGGATCCTTTAAAAAAAATGGTGTTAATTACTTCTGAGCATGACTGTAGTCACCTCTCCTTGTCCCAACATTTTATTTCATTAGGTATATATTAACATGTCAGTGAGATAATACTCACTTAAAAGTATCCAAATAAAAACCAAAAATGACACAAATGCTCCTGTCTGTTTTAAATGTAAAATACTATGTACAAAAATTAACCAAGTCTCTTTCTGCAAAGCGTTGCTTGAATGAAAACATATTACTTACTTTACTTATTGAACAATTCAAGGTCTTCTTTAAGGATAACTTATCATGGAACAATATGTAATGTAGACAGTGTATGTAAATGGAATATTTAAATAGAAAAAGTCAAAATGGTAAGGTACAGTATGCTTTGATTTCCTTTCTTTGAGGTATTATTGTACATAACAAAATGAGCAAACTTGGTACAAAGCTTGAAGAGTTGGGGCAAATGAATGCATCTTTGTGACCAACTAAGAACTTCCATTATGCTAAGTTCCTAGAGCTACTTTCCAGTTTATCCACACTTCCCCAGGGCAGCTTGTGATTTCCATTGCTATAGTTGATATATAGTAGTCTAGAATAGTCTGCAGACCCAAAAATTTATACAAATGAAATCAAACAGCACATCTTTTGGGTCTGACTGCTTGGGGTCAACAAAATGTCACTGATAGCCATAGTGTTGCATATGTCAACAGTTTGATTTTTTTATTCCTGAGTAGTATTCAATTTTATGAATACATCAATTTGTTTAGCCACTGTTCTTTTACAATAATTTGGATAATTTGCAGTTTTTGTAGATTATGATTAAAACTACTGTGAACATTCTTGTAGAATCAATTTTGTGGACATGTTTTCATTTTTCTTCGGTAATTATGTCGGGATATGTCTTATGATAGATGAATTGCTGTGACTCGGGATAAATGTGGGTTCAACTTTGTATTAGAAATGTATGAATTATTTTCCAAAGTAGTTGGCCAGTTTTCTGTCTTCACCAGTAATACATAAGAATTGTAGTTGCTCCACATCTCTTTTTTCCCCTTGTGCCTCCAGTTCTGTGTTTTAAATTTATTATGTATTCTTTTATTCCATCTTATCTCTTCTGTTATCTTTTCAGCTATCTTTCTTTACATTGTTTTATAAAGAAAGTTTTTGCAGGAGTTGCAGTATACATTCCTATCTTATTACAGTCTACCTTATATTACCACTTTGTGCATAAGGTAAGAATCTTACAGCAGTGTAATAATTATGTTTATATATTTTACTGTCTTTTGCTATTATTTTTATATATGTTAGTTCTTCATGTGACATTGCTATTATTTTTGCATGATAATTTTCATCCGGTTTCAGATTGCCTTAATCTTTAGACAAAAATCTTCTTGGTTTGTATAATACAAATGTTTTTGCCTCTCCTTTATTAAAAAAAACTAAGAGAGATGTACATAGAAAGATATATGCATATCTAAAGTGTTCAATTTGATGAGCTTGACAAATGTAGAGATTCAAGTAACCAATGATCAACTGAAAATATAGAACATTTCCAAATCCCCGGAAATTCACTTTATGCCTCCATTTAGTCAATCTCTATATCTCATCAGCTTTCTCAGACTCAAGAGACCATCACTTTCTTTTTAAGTTGTATTCAACCTGTGCCACAGGACTAGAGTTTTCCCTTAAGGGAAAGGTCATAAGTATGTGGATCTCATCCTGGGAGATTCTTTAATTTTAATATGGGTGAACCCTCTCTGATCCCTACATGATTTTTCTTATATACCAGATACTTCAACATGTTTTATTTTCATTAGTCCGTTTATGGTTTTTCATTGTCAGCTCTTAGAGAGTTAGTATGTTGCATTACCAGAACTAGAGATCCTGAGGGGTAGTTTTTATTTATCCTGCTGAAAGGTAAAACAAAAATACTGTAATTGGAGATATTTGATTGTGTGTAATCAGAAATGACATTTAAGAGTGGTGTTTTGAGGAATAAAAGCTTACTTTCAAATAACACAAGAGAAGAGATGACAGAAGAGGTGTAAACAATACAGGTCAGGCAAATATTTCCCTAGCCAGCCCTAAACAAATATTTCTTCAATCCCCTCAGTCCTTCATTTACTAAATATCTCCTGAGTGACTCGCCACTAATTTGTGTACACAAAAACTCTCAAATTTGAAGACAATTTAGAATTCATTAGCATAAGAAAAGCTATGGTAATATGCCCTTCCCCTTCTATTTACTGCACTGGATAGTTTCTAGAGTATTTGGAGTGAAGTTTAACAAAACAATTTTGGGTAGAGTTAAAAAGAAGTCAACACAAAATGACTGTGTTAAATGAGAGATATGCACAAAAAAAAAACACAAAAACCAGATTATCCTCCTCCGCACCCAATTAAAGATTTTACTATGTAACATGTATCTTTAAAATGTTTTTCCTCCATTGTCTTATTCTGGCATTTTTCCCTGCTTAGATTATTTTATTTTGTCCCAAAACACTTGTAGAATGTTTTCTATGTTCTTGATGTGTAAAAATTCTAAGGTTATTGTTGGATTTTGTTATATATTTGTTTGGAAGACAATGAAACTTTTCCCTCTTACACCTAAATTGTGGTTTAAGTCCAAAAATGTTTACTTAGGTTATCTAAAATAATTTTTCTATGTGTAATTATAATTTCTGTAATAAAAATATCTATAATTCTAAAGTTTGGTATGCAATCCCCATCCTTCTAAATCTCCAGCCCCTCTAAATAGCACCATGTCTTTCTTTTGTTCCTGCTTTCTGGGAAAATTTTTTATTCATTCTATACTACATAAGTTTAATGTTTTGCCATTTGTTTAGACAGTTTTTGGCTATTTTCAGTTCAGATTTCAATTCTGCTCTTCAACTTTAAATTCCTGATAATATAACTTTCCCTTTGCAGCATATGCTATTTTTCTTCAGGACTTTTGTCTCCTGTCTCTAAGGTCAAGTCTTCTATGCTAGTGATGATTGATAAAAATCCAGAAATACTTAGAAACTGGTATTACTTGCTAGACACTCTATTTTCCACTGAGTATAAAATAGTGAACTTGCAGTCTATTAGGGAGAAAGAGACATTAATAAAACAGAAACAAAAGCATGATTGTGAATACTAAGTGTGAACTTTTGGTAGAAGAGCAATTTTATTAATGAGTCTAACAAATACAATTTATCTCAGAAATTTTAAAAAGTTAATAGCAGAAAATGTATCAAAGTACATATGACCTTAACAGCATAAAGGCCTAGAAAGACCAAGAAATACCTGGAAGGCCAGGTAGTGGTATAGTATAAAGGAAATGAGTACAAGAAAAGATATAAGAGGTCAAGGGGAGGAAAGCACATCAGGAGAGGTCTTGTAGGACATTGTAAAAACTGACTTTTACTCCAAGGGATATGTTAAGGCTTTGGGGTATTTTTGTGTGTGTGTGAGACAGAGTTTCACTCTTGTCGCCCAGGCTGGAGTGCAATGGTGCAATCTTGGTCACTGTAACCTTTGCCTCCTGGGTTCAAGCGATTCTCCTGCCTCAGCTTCCTGAGTAGCTGAGATTACAGGCACCTGCTGCCATGCCCAGCTAATTTTTTGTATTTTTAGTAGAAATGGGGTTTCACCATATTAGCCAGGCTGGTCTCGAACACCTGAACTCAGGTGATCTGCCCACCTTGGCTTCCCAAAGTGCTGGGATTACAGGCATGAGCCACTGCACCTGGCCATCTTTGGAATATTTTGAAGAGGGAAAGTGACGTGATCTGACTTCTATTTTTAAAGGGTCACTCTCCTCTGTTAATAAACCTTAGGAGTGGAGGAGTAGGTGCAGAAGATGATCATTATGATTTTTTAATGTTACTGAGAATTTTTGGTGAAGTATTGTTTAACATTTTTTCCATTCACTTTCATCAGTAAGATTATATTGTTGTCCAATGCTGCCTTTGTCTAGTCTGATCTTGGGGTGACATTCAGCATCTTAGATTTGGTGAGTAGGAGCCACTGTAATCTGGCTTCTATGTCCTTTTGACATGTCCCTCTCACTCCTGGAACATTCTTATTCTGTGGCACTTTAAGATGTGCTAGGCTTGTCCTGTACTTTTCTAGCCACATCCTTGGAAACAGCAATTACTCCCCAAAACCATAGTTCTTAGTAGCTAAGATGGTACTCAGAAACCAAGGTTTGGACATGAGGTAGTTTACATTTTTTAGTCTTTTTTTATAATCCCCCCCTCCCGCAAAAAACTTAATGTTTATAACAAACTGTTCAAATTTATTGACAAATGTGTTCATTTTGATGATTCTTCTATGTTTCTTAAAAATACTTATCTTCCCTTTGTTTCTTAAAGAATTTTGAATAGGCTGTTAAAAATAACATTCTAAAAGAAACAGGTTTGAGTTTTGATCAACCCTTCCTTTTGAGGTCACCATTTGTATTTTATTTCAGTAATTTCTGCTTTCATCTTAATTTTCTCGAATTTATTTTGCATTGGTCATATTTATTTTCAATTTTTATTTATCTTATTTTTTAGAGCTGCAGTCTTACTCTGTAATCGAGGCTGGAGAGAGTGACGCAATCATAACTCACCGCAGCCTCAAATTCCTCTGCTTATGCTGTCCTCCTGCCTCGGGTCCCCAAGTACGTAGGACCACAGACACACACTACCGCCTCTGCCTAAATTTTTTTCTTTTTCTCACTGTGTTGCCCAGACTGGTCTCAAATTCCTGGGCTCAAGCAATTCTCTCACCTCAGCCTCCCGACATGCTGGGATTACAGGCATGTGCCACCGTGCCTGGCCTGGTGTTCAATATTCTTGAGTTGAGTGCTTAGTATTTATTTTCAAATTTTCTTTACATAAATTATTTTCATTATGAAATAAAAGAACATCTATGGCATGTATGGAATATTAAATACAATGAAATTGACAGCCTTTTCTCCAGCAAATTACGATTATTGTTGCTATTGCTGTCCTATTGATAAAAATCAAACTTGGTTGAATATCCCAATCTACTAGGGAGCTTTTTAAAATCCTAGTGTCCATTTCAAGCCCATACTGATTAAATGAGAATATTAGAAATTTTCTAATCACCAGATAATTCCCATGTGTAACCAAGTATGGAAACCACTGGGAGAAGACAATCATCTGTTAGCTCAGTCATCCTGTTCCCCGCTGATCACAAGAAGAAAACAACATTTTTGTTTTGTTTTTTAAAAATATTGTTTCCCATAGTGTATATTAAAATCTACTGTTTCTTAAAAATACTGTCCAATAATGCCCTTCGGGAGATTCAAAAATTGTGCATTTCATCTATACTTGTTACGTGAAAGCAACAAAGATTACTGTGGAAACAAGTTATCTGAAATCAGGTCCTATGTTTAAACCAAGACATAATCAGAATAAGGGAGAAAATTAGAACCCCAAATTTATAATTAATAAGTCAATAATTATTGCTTTTAGACAATTCATTTAAATAGCATCAGGTTTCTACTTTTATGAAGAAGAGTTGTTTTGGCAGGGGAAGGAAAATGAAGTTATTATAAAATTGATCCCAGATACATGAGTATTCACCAGTAAAATAAATTCATTACAGTCCCATGCCAAGTTCTTTTCTTGATTGGTCCTACTTCCAGAGTCTTCTCCTCTCTCCCGATTCTTCCCTTCCCCCACTTACTTAATTTTATTTGCAAATTCTTGCCATTTGGAACAGTTTTTGGAGAACAGAAAAGTGATGCTTGAGAGGTGAAAGGCAATCACAAACTGGCCTGGAATCAATTGATACGGAGAATTCTTGACAGCACTCCCCAGCTGATTCCCAGCTGTACTTGGGATGCGGCTGCTCAGCAGCAGTCTTAGCAATTTGGGTCCACTCATGGTAATTGGTTTCAGATGAAACCAGAACAGCTCATTTCACACTGTCCTCATCCCCACTGCCCGATGAACAGAAGGACATAATATAACGTATTCAGGGCAGAATCCCAGCTTCATGGAAATCCCATCACTTAAATTCTGGTCTGAATTGGATGTGATTGTGTCCTGGTAGTCCCTGTGTGGTAAGAAGGATTAGTCTAATGTTATTGCAGTGGTTAGCTGTGCTCACCCTGCTGCTCTGGCTATTACTCTTATTATTTCCCTCAGAACATCTTGTTTTACAAATACTGAATGTATCCCTAATCATGTAATTAAGGAAGATGTTAGTGATCATATTCCTAAGATAGAAAAGAAATAGTGGGTGCAGTTTGACTATTGTTCTCACTTAATGCCTCCACCCCCTTTAAACTTAAAGCTTCAAATAAAAATACTTTTTAATAAATGTTTTATTTTCTCATCTCTTTTAATAAAATGAAACATAATTTCAGAGTTTATCTAGTAGAGAAATCGAGTCCATTTTATGTGTCACAGACTGCACATGCTATTTTCAGGTTCAAGTCAAGTAACAACATATTCAGCAGTAGATATTTAAACAATGTAGATCTATTAGTAACGGTAAGAAGGGATCTGAAGGTGAGGTGCTTCAGGGCTGGTTAAGCAGCTAAAGAATGCTATAAGGATCTCGGGATTTCTCATCACTATCACACTCCCACCTCAACCATCTGCACTCTGAGTGTGCTGCTAATGTCTGCATTCCTGGTGACAAGATGGTGTCGCTAGAGCCAAACATTGTATTACCAGAGAATACTCAGTGATGGTCTGGTAAATGTTTACTAACCTTTTATCTGGAAAATAAAAATAAAAGGCATTTTCATTTACAGTATTTGCTGATTTTTATGTTGTCAATTTTCCCACCAGAGTCAATTGATTCCCACATCCACCATGATATCTGTGAACATGGAGTTGGGAAGAGATGGATACCATCACAAGTCAGTGTAAGTTGGTTCTAACATACCACTGAATGCCATTCAGTAAGGAGCAAGCTATTTTTTTTTACAGTTTGTATCTAGGAAGGAACAGCTTCTCCAGAAATCCATAAATTCTGTTATACTTCATTGGTCTGGCTTACATCTCATGCCTACCCCTAAACTAATTACCATGAGGGGGACTGGAATGACCATGATTTCTTAGAAAGAATAATCTGCATTCACTCTCCCGGGCAGGGTAAATTCCTTTAAGCTTATAGGAGAGAACGTACCTGAAAAAAACTGGAGCAGTTCAACAAATAAGGAGGAGATGAGATGTACCTGCTGGGTGAGTAAACAATAGCGTCTGCCAAAGGTACAAAACCAGACATAATTATGTTCTTATGCACAAGTACACATGAGAAGGAATATAGAAATGTAAGCACATATATTTTTACTGTACCTTCAGCATCTTTTTATGAGTCTACCATTACGGAAAACACACACATCATTAGGATATGTCATCTTTTTGTTTGGGCAACTCCTGGAGCCTGGTCACGTTGAAACATCAAAGTAGAAGGAGATTACGAGCTGAGTTGGGTCGATGGCTCTCAGCACTTCAAGCAGTGTGAATGGTTGGGCATAGCTAAAATTCAAAAAGGAAAACATTATCTTTTATATAAAACATAGCCTTGAAACAATGTTAATATGTCTTTGACTATGAGTACTTTATTATCCGCTGTTCAACAGCACCTTTCTAAAGCATGCTCATCATTTTCCTCAATCCAGATGTTTCCTTTTCATTTAAAAGAGGAAAGTCTTATCCATGTAAATGCACATAGCTGCATTAAGGAGAGTAAAGATGATTAAGAAGGGCCTGAGCAGACAAAAAGAAGTACTGTGTTTTCTTGAGGTTAAAAGAAAATAAGTGGGTTTGTTCCTCTTGATAAATGGATACTTTTTAAGTTTCCATCATGACACTTTGAGGTTACTTCTTGTTGTATTTAAAAAAAATAATCCAGATTTCTTTTTTCCAAATGTTCACCTCTGTCATTCATCCTTTTTGCTCCTCCTTTCTTAGTGATCCAACCCCAAACACACACATACTACTGTATCTAAGAATCGACTTTTTTTCCCACTTTCAAGGATTCCAAGATCTTAGATGTCTTTTTAGCTCCATCTGCCATTGCTCACTATTAGTTTGCTTATTGACAATGCAAGAGGTGACATTGAGTAGTTCAACATTCGGTGCTCATTGTGGGGAGAGGTTGGTAACTCTGCTGCTTCAGTCTATGCTAGTCAGGTCAAGATTTATAACATTCACAAAATTGATGAGTTAAATTCCTAAGGTGGGGACATGCATGATCTTCTGATACAGGAAGAACTCTGTTAATAATGCCACCATAATATTAATGATGTATCTGCTGCCATACAGGTTAATTATGTTACATTGTTCTGTGCTACCTTTACGTGGTCTCATCTATGCTATAATTAGCAATTGAATATTAATAACAGTTATGTATACGCTAAGGCCTAGAAAAAGTGTTTCTTTTTTTTTTTTTTGAGATGGAGGAGTGGTAATCACTTTGCTGTCTGTCAGTAAAGAACTATAAGAGGTGAAGCAGGCTTGAATTAAAAGAGGAGATGTAAGGAAGCAATGCTTTGAAGTTGATAAATCCTCCAAGAAAGGGTGAGTTGTCAATCACAGAAATCTTTAGAGAAAAAGTTTCTTTAACCTTGATATTTTAGAAGTAACTTACATGAATGCTAGAGGATGACCCAAAAGAGATGTGATATCTTCTTCTAGATTTGAGTCTGTTCAATGATATAAATTTAGTATCAGATCTACAGCAAATTTACAAAGTGACCTTCTCACTTTGGGTACTGAATAAATTCCATCTCTCAGGTCCAGGAAAAAATCAATTGATTCTCTAGTGGCATTTTATGAATATTTAGATTACCCCCATCCATTTCTGGTTCCAGATATCCATTTTGAAGGATGTGTGGGCTGTACTGTACAATTGTGTAAGCATTCCATAAACATGTATGATAAAAAAATAATTTACTCTTTGGTAAAGATAATGATATTTCCCTCATATCAACTTTAGAAGGCACATATTGGAAAAAAAATTTTATTTGTATATAACACCTTCTCCTTTGCACCACTAAAACTTTGGGCTATTATATTTAGATTTCTTGTTTCACTACTTTTCTATTGAAAAATGTCAGTTTTGAGGAATACATTTTTAAGTTTGTGCTCCTCAATGCCATAATGTGTTTTAATGAAATACTCAATCCATTATTTATTATTTTACAAATTTAAACTTGCAATATCTCCTTTGCTCCTGTGTTAACACAGGTGAGATGAAGCATCAGCAAAGGACTTAGAAACAAAATGTAATTTACAGTTAATCTCTTTTAAGCATCAATATTTCTCCTTCTCTTTTATAAAAACTGTACATAGCTACTGCAGCCTCCGGATTAGACAAAAATTTGAAAATGCATGTTTTTAACCAATCATACTTTTCACATTAAAAAAATTTTATATTCTAGAATAGTTTTGGATTTATGGAACAATTAAAAAGATAGTAAAGATACCATCCCACACAATTTACTCTATTATTACTCTCTTCCATAGTATATTGTGACATTTGTCACAATTAATGAATTGTATTGATATATTTTTATTAACTAAAATATAAAATTTATTGAGAATTCCTTTGTTTGTACCTGATGTTCTTTTACTGTCCAAGGGTCCCATGCAAGACACCACCTTAAAATTACTTGTCATGTTTCCTTGGGCTCCACTTGGCTGTGACAGTTTCTCACACTTTCCTCATTTCTGATGACCTTACTAGTTTTGAGGAGTTCTGGTTTGATATTTGTGAGATGTTTCTCAGTTTGTGTTTGTCTCCTGTTTTCTTATGATTAGACTGGAGTTGCACATTTGGGGGAGGATGCCAAGTACATTTGTAAAGGCAAGTGTTTTATTCTGTCTTCCCATTTTCACACTGCAGATGTTGTTTATATTCACGGAGGTACAGGTTAAAGGGTCTCCTGGAAACATGGATATTAACTGCATTGCTTTAAAGTTATATGTAGATAACATAACAAAGTTAAATTCTCCAAATCAAGGATATTCATAACTTCAGCAATAATTTGCTTCCTTCTGAAAATAGGTGGCTACAATGAATTTCTAGTGGTGTGGTGATTTCCTGACTTCTCAATCATAAATCTATGGGATTGGAAAAGACTAACCCCAGATGCTTGGAAGTCTGTATTACAAAACAGTAATTTTCGAACTCTTGCTAGCCATGAAAATCTCTGTTGAAATGAAATCTCGCATAGCCACACAAATAAATAAAAGCAAAGTTGGTCTGATTATAGCAGAGCCCCAGAAGGACATTGTTAGCTTAAATACACATCCACCAATTTGGTAATCAGTAGAATGAACAGGGAGTAAGTGTACTCCTTCAGATGACTGGAGGAGAATTTAATGATGTGTGAGGTGTCTAGTGTTCCAACTTGATGGCACACAGTCACTCAAGAAATATCAGATTCTCTCTTTTTTTTTTTTGAGATGTAGTCTCACTCTTGTTGTCAAGGCTGGAGTGTGCAATGGCATGATCGCTGCTCGCTGCAACCTCTGCCTCTCAGGTTCAAGTGATTCTCTGTGTCAGCCTCCTGAGTAGCTGGGATTGAAGGCACATACCACCATGCCCAGCTAATTTTGTATTTTTGGTAGAGATGGGGTTTCTCCATGTTGGACAGGCTGGTCTTGAACTCTTGATCTCAGGTGATCTGCCCACCTCAGCCTCCCAAAGTGCTGGGATTGCAAGTGTGAGCCACTGTACCCGGCCTCCCTCTTCTTAAATTATAATTTAGTATATGTATCTTTACTCGCCATTTGAATGTGTGTGTCTGTGTGTGTGTGTATGGAGGTGTATACTCCAAAGAAAATACATATAATGATGAGAACATGAGATAATCATGATTAATACTTAATCTTATATTGTGAAATTATAATTACTGTGGGTTAATATCAAAACTCAGAATAATCATATAAAATTTTATAAAATATCTCCTGTCATCTGAAATGTACCACATTTTAAATGCTTTATGAAGACATAAATATTTGGTGAGCAGTTTTAGAAACTATTGCCCATATATCATCTTGCATTGAAAACGTTTTCATTGATGTTATGGAGTATCTTGTCAGCTGTGGCATTCAAATATTAATCTCTATTCTCTAATATTTAAAAAAATCCAAAACAATATCACTTATTACGTTTATATAACAGGAAGATGAAAGCTTAGAATTCAATGGAAACTTTGTCTCGTGTTCAGTGTATTAGTTGAGAAAAATGAGCAAAGTAAATATGTTAAGGCAGTTAAATAATAATTCTAATACACTTTACTGGTTCAATATTGTACTGAAAAGTTGCAATAATAACAAAAATAAGTATGACAAAAATTTTGCAATAGTTATAATTTGTCTTTGGTATTTGGCATATTTGGTGAATCTAAATAATAAATTTTATAAAATTTAAAAAATATTGGGGTGGTGTATGCAGCAAACCACCGTGACACCGAGCTATGTAATAAACCTACACGTTCTACACATGTACCACAGAACTTAAAGTATAATTAAAAAAAAATTACATTTGATCATGAATGGATGACTAATAACTTTTTAATTTGCTCTATTTTTAAAATATTTTTATTATTTTAGTTATTGTTGCCTTAAGGCATTTTGTTGACAATTATACTGCAATTGGTTTAAAAATATTTTCAAATCCGTATGAGGTAGGGAGGGAAAACAATTTTTTTTCTTAGTTTAGAAATGTACAGAGCAAAGCAAACAGCAATTGGGTAACTTCTTTGTATTACAAAGGGACTCAGTGGAACAAGTCAGTGTCTTAAATCTCAGGTCGGTAATTTTTCTGTGGAATATCATGGTTAGTTTAGCTACTATTCTTAGTTTTAAATCTAGTTCCTTCCTTCTTTCTGTTTAGCTAAGAATGTTCCTTTTTCTTTATATTTGAATTGCCAAGTGGCTTAAATCAGATAAAATTCTGTATGTGACATACTTGGTTTTGAAGTGGCAAACTTTTAGGTGCACTAAAGGATGACAAAGTGAGGTGATGCACTAGTATGTGTACAGCTAAAGTTCAGAGTCACTGTAATATCAGTCAGAGCTTTACGTTCTGTGACTTCATGCCATGGTTTTTTTTTTCTAAATTTACGTTGGTCCTGGTCAGTATTATTACCCATGTCTTTCTTGGTTCACAGAAATAAGGCAAGAAGCAACAGTAACTGTAGTCAGGCCACAACCACCACAAATAGTGATCGCTAACATAATCTGCATTTATGAATGTGAGAATTGCTATATATATTGGGGTTTATTTGTCATTTCCTAGAATTTTAGAGATATCAAGAGAATACTTGGAAAACTGGTCTTTAGACCTAGGCAGGAATGGTAGTGAGATACATTTTATTATTTTATATCTATTTAATTAGATAAAGCACACAATCAACACTGACATTACTAGACTTTTCTGGGTTCCAAGAGATTATACAAAACTGTGTTCTTTGAATGTACATCAGAGAGATGAACAGATACTGCCTTCTGAATAGAAGTCAGGGACCAGGACTCTACTTCTTTTTATTTTATCCTAGTTGAGCTATCTTTTTCAATATAAAGTTACTTACTCTACCTAGCTTTAACTTGCTAAAGTGTGTTCCTGGCCAACAGAAAAAATGGACTTCCCCATGGCTAACAGAAGTGCTTAAAGTTAAAACAGAACCACACAGCCATAGCTGGATGAGGGAGGCATCAATAACTACATTCACAGAAAGATGTTGTGAAAGCAGCAGGACCTTCTTTTCTACAATCAAGCAAAACCGGTTCCTATTGTCAGGCCAGGACCAGAAAGCCAGAACTTCACCCAGCTGCATGCCACATGTACTCCTGCCTACCCTCCACTGCCCTTTGAAAGAAACATAGAAACATAGGGGCTTTGAAACAAACCAGTCAGATCTCACCTGCCCCAGCCAATCAAGGCTTAGCTGCACTGACCAATCAGAACTAAGGAATCCTTCATTTGCATAAAAAGATCTGATTGGGAACCTGGACAGGATTTTTTTGCTATAAAACTCAAACCTTCTCTTTGTTTTCTAGAATGTGCACCTTCATTTTTACACTGGAGGCTGTATCTCCCAGGATTTGGTTCACTGAAATAAAATCTCTTTCCTTGAAATTCCTTGTCAGAGAATGTTTACCAGCAATTTTGCCACGAGTCATCCATATTTCTTTATCATTATTTTAACGTAATGGAAGTTATCCATCATCCTTCATATATTTTGAGAAGAGGTAAAGGTCCAAGGCATAATTTTTATTGACTTCCTCTTTCTGTAAGTCCTTCCTGCCCCTTGTGGATGTCCCTAGCTCTGTGTTTTTACTTTGCTGGTGTACTTCTCTCTTTCAGTTGTGTGGGGTAGTTATGGGTGTGCTTGTTTTATCTTCTTTCCCTGAGTGCACATTCTGATAAGATAGCAAGAACAGTGATTCATCACTTGTCCTAGTCTGGTGCTCAGTGTGTTGTAGAAATTCAGTGACGTTATTGGAAGTAAATCTTTAGACTAACATGGAATATTATTTCAGAAAAATGCAACTTTTGCTTAATGTCTCTCAATATTTAATATTGTTTGAATGCTACCCAAATCACATAAACTCTAACAGAACGGAAGGTGCATGGAGTAAACATCTCTCTATGGGTACATATCTTTTGTTTTTAATGTGGATTATGTTTTTTCCTCAGGATTTGGGAAAGCCCGTAGTGGCTTCTAAGTATTTTAAACATAGAGACACCTCTAGCTTTCAGAATGTTTACAAAAACCATTTCTACTTAAATTTGGCCTGCTTCACTTATTATTGTTTTATGTAATTTCTTCAGCTTTTAAACAGTCTATATAGTTTAGTAACTGCACAATGTTTAAGGTGATTGGATGCCATTTGGAAGCTTCATAAAAGGAGGTCACTTAGAGTTCAGAAATGTTTAGAAAAGAGAAAAAAAATCTGAGGAAGTTTCTCCTTGGAGTTAGCAATTCAGAACCTCTGCCTTGTTTGCATTCAAGATACAATATGCCAAGCTAAGATTATCTGTTGTGAATCAGTCAAAAAGCAAAGTTAAAAACAGGGCAAAGTAAGTTGTGTCATATATAAGGGAATATCTCAAGGCTCTTGTGCCTGAGTTGTTTAAAACATGCATTGTAAATTCATAGTATTTTAAAGTGAAGCATTTACTGAGTTTGAAAAAGAAATTTATAAAGATAATAATAACGAAGGTTTATTGCTCTGCCTAAAGTTATGGCTCATAATTTCGGTACATAGGCTCTAAGCTGTGTCATGAAGAGGGGCCTTCTGAGTCATACTTTCTTGTTTAGCCTAGAGAGAAGTAGAATTTAAGATAGTCATTTATGCATCTAAACATACTTTAAATGTAGCCAGCCAGAGCAGAAGATTCATTGAGAGAAAAAGAGAGGGGAGGCGGAAGTGACCAATAGCTAGCTTCTGGCTGGATAAAACATTTACACATAACTTCTGGCTTACCCTCAAGTGAAGCTTTTGCGAGGGATTTATAGGTCAGATAGCTCAGCAGTTTGAGCTTGTTGCCCACCGTACCTTAACAAAGCTTGTGCGTGTTTGTACAGCTGGACTGGAAGCTGTGGGAGTCCCGAGAATCCCACAGCCCTCCCGTCCTTGTACCTCCCCTTCGCCATTTACCAGCACACAAATACACACAGAATGAAACTGTCTGACTAGCAGGTTAAAGGCCCACAATTCAAGCCCTGTTTATTTTCTTTCCTTGATTTCCTGCTGCTACAGTGAGTAAATGATATTTTTCCCCCTTGCTTTTTTTTAACCTGTTTGTCTATCAATGTCTAGTAGGGAATGGAAGAAATACTAATATTTTAACATAGTTTCTGTGACACACTCTTTGGTGTACTATTTTAAACTTCTCTCCCTCTCTTCCCATCTTCTTTCTCTTAAGCTTTCTCCACTCTCATCTTTTTCTCATATTTTTGGGAGAAGGAATTTACCCAAAGGAAGGAAAGAAAAACATCCCCGAACTCTTCAAGTGTAACTTCACCCTGAGGAAGGGTGTTATTTTAATTACTGCTGAACCCATTCTGTAGGGAGGCTGTAAATGCTTGATGCAACTAGTAGAGTGGCAGTTAATATGCCTTTTGAATCAGTGCCACAAACTACAAAGACTGCCATCTGGGGAGGTATTACATTTTTAAGAAAAAAATAGCTGAGACTTTTCTTTAAATGAGCTTGTAAATTCCAGTCAATCTTAGGTTCATTTCATTTCTTCTCCAAAAAATTATTTCATATGAAATATTTAAAATTATATTAATTAACCAGCCAAGGAACAGCGATTCTGAATTTCAGTGACTATGACTATACTCATAGGTTTGACTGGTGTGTTTACATTTTGAGTTTTTTACTGTCATCTCCAACAGCAAGTTCACTAACTCTCTTTAATTGGAAAAGAACCAACCTGATGAAGAAAAGTTTTTTTCATGTTTCATATTCCCAGGTTATCTTTTTCTTCATACCAGGAAAAAAGTTTTACTTTAAGCAAATGTAGTGTACTTATTAATTTCAGATATTTTAAATAACTGGTCACACTTCATCTCTCGTGTGTTGCTCTTCTGGCAGATGATGTGGAAAGGAGAATTATTGGAGCTGGACAAAGCTGGTCAGAATTCAAGTCTTGCAGCTTAACTAGCACATTGTTCTAACGCAAGGCATAAAAGCGTTTGGAGCCTCAGCCTCTTCATCTGGGAAATGGGAAAAATACCATTTCCTTGCCAACGTCACAGAGTTGTTGAGAGAATGAAATGATATAATGGCTGTCAAAGTGCTTTATACATGGAGACATTTTATATAAATCTGAAATAGCCTTATTTTTCCAAAGTTTTAAATTATCCTTGATATATGAGCTTTTCCTTTCCTTCTTGAGGTTATACTTTCATGGCAATCCATAGCTGCTAGAAGTTAGAAATTCTAAATTTCAAAGAAAATCCAAGTCAGACATCAGAAATTCATTTTTGTAAAAGTCACATTTACATTTTGCCTCTTAATGAAATATAGACATACCTGAAATATAATGAAAAAATAAGCAAAGTATTGCTTTAGTGGTCAATCCAATTGATCTAACAATAACTATTCAGAGTGCCTAGGATCTTATTTCAAAATTCTCCAAGATGCCTAAACATCACACTGTGTTGACATTTTAAACGTACTTCAC
Source organism: Cacajao melanocephalus (assembly GCA_963573385.1). Taxonomy (NCBI): domain Eukaryota; kingdom Metazoa; phylum Chordata; class Mammalia; order Primates; family Pitheciidae; genus Cacajao; species Cacajao melanocephalus. The sequence continues at coordinate 68,128 of CAUYLG010018586.1, forward strand.
AGGAAACCTTCCGATATTTATCCTTTCATTTGCTAACATTCCTTAGATTACTAAGTCCCCGTGGGATTGCAAACTTACAGGTACTTATTTAGTAAGGAAAATACTCATCTACCCTCACAAGTAACAGACTCTGAGCTACATTGAACACCATGTAAGACCTTTGCTATTAAAAAATTATTATGAAGACGTTCCTTTTAATCTATATTGTGCATTGAAAAGCAATTCAGAATATTCTGAGGGAACAGTGGTTGGACAATTATTCACACAGGAATTTTCTTTGTTAAATATTTGAATTCACATGTAGAAAATATTTTCCAGTTTCCTCTCTCATCTCCTTTCTCCTCCCATCTCCCTATAATCCTTGCCTATGGCAGTCTACTTTCAAGAAGGAGGTATCTCTGTAACAATGTTCTTGTTCATGTCTATGTCCAAGTTCATATATCATATGGATATAGTCACATATATTTATCCTTCATTGAATAAGAATAGAAGGTGTTCCTAGAATACCTGCTTTCATCATTTAGATTATAATAGTGATATTTTCTTCATCTGACAATTTGTGCACAAAAGTAAATGTTTTATTTGAAAATAATTAATATTGTTCTTCAATTAGAAAAGCATAATGGAAAAAACTAAGTCTATTTTTTATCTGCTTTTAAAACTTTACCTGTATATTTTTCTCCTTCTTTTCTACCAGCCATCTTTTCTATCTTAATAGTAAGTCTTCACTTAAAAAAAATAAAGCACTGGCCAGGTGCAGTGGCTCACACCGGTAATCCAGCACTTTGGGAGACCAAGGCAGGTGGGTCACTTGAGGAGTTTGAGACCAGCCTGGCTAACATGGTGAAACTCCACCTTCATTAAAAATACATGAAATTAGCCAGGCGTGGTGGTGGGCGCCTGTAATTCCAGGTACTTGGGAAGCAGAGACGAGAGAATGGCTTGAACCCGGGAGGTAGAAGTTACAGTGAATGGAGATCGGACCACTGCACAGCAGCCTGGGTGACAGAGCAAGACTCTGTCTCAAAATAAATAAATAAATAAAATAAAATAAAAATAAATAAGTAAAGCATTTAGATTTCTGTGTAATGAATCAATTTAAGAGTTTTATATTTCCTATGCTCTGATTATTCTTTAAGGTAGAATGGCTTTGACAATTAGTTTGTTCACCCCATACAATTGTACTATTGTTGTTAAGGCCCTTACACAGTGGAGCAGGTAGTAAAGACTAGTGGTATCTGTTTCTCCGATAATATTTCCGTGTAGCCAACTTCGCTAATTGCATGAAACAAATTTACATGGTTAGGCTATTTCTCATAAATGCTCAACATACTTGGCCCTCAACTGCTCTCTTATATTGATAGTGTCTTATGCTAAAGATTCTAAAATATTCCCAATCTGCTTAATAAGTACAAGGACGTTGTTGAAACTTACAGGCAACTTCTAGGTTTACACCAGCAGCTGAATATATTTATTGCATATCTAGGTTAAGGAAGCATTTATAAATTCAAAATCTTTGATGAGTTTCCTAACTTAGGCAGGAGAAGAAGAGGCAACCAAGATGTATTTTCCCTGTGAAAAGTAGGAGATAGTTGAAAAGTATTAGAAGTTGCACAGCTGGTCACTGTTTATGAAAACAGCCAGGCTCTTATCCATAAGACAGGAAAGAGAGTCAAAAGCCAAAGTCCCCTTTTAAGATACAGCTGGAAGGTTTTCAGAGTTCAGGGAAAATTTTAAACCTAGGGTAGATATGCCCTATTTTCCCTCTTGTAGTAAAAAGAAGAGTAAAAAAAAAAAATCTCAGGAGTAAAAATAACTTTATCAATTCAACAATTGATATTCTACTAAACACATGTATTAGTTTTGGGGAAAAAAATTGCAAACTCTTACCACAAGTAAGACAGGTGAGTGATGCAGACACTTTATAAAAACAAGAGGAAACTGAATTAAATGTAAAGTGGATAAAAAAGTGTAAAACAAGAAATGTAGCTAAGGATTACTTTTAATTTCCCTTATGGTCTCCTTAATGACTAAAAAGAAATTAGAAACTTTAGCAAGACGTACTTTTTTCAAAGGATAATTAACAGCTTTCTAAATCAACTGTTATCTAATAGATTCATTGAGTTGTATGGCCAAAGGGACTTACTCAGAAAAGGAACTCTGGATGGAAAAATTAGGAGGAGGTAGATCGAATGATTTATTTCTACATTATTTTATTGATAAGTCTAATCATTATTCTTCCTGTAGCAAACATTTGTCCACCATCAGAGAAAGATTAACCTATGTCAAACATGAGTCAAAATCAGATTTAGAGGCCATTTTGAGTAAGTAAGAAAAAAAAATAAGGAATTAAATACAACTTCATTCCGCAAATAAACTTCGCTCCACTAGGCAGTTGTGTTTTGGAAGTATCAAATTACTCTATTTTAACAGGTGACATGAGACTTGCAAAAATATACCTGGTCCCCCAACAGATAAATATGAGTTTATGCAAAGCTATCTCCATACATAACAACTGCAAGTGCTCCATTTGATGCTTTTTATTTATTTATTTTTAGATTGCTACTACGTTCTGATAAAACAATTTATTATTATTTTGGGCAAAGGAATTTACATTATGCATGGAAACATAAATATATGTAAGTTTTACAAAGAAAATACTATGAATTTAGCATGTTTGAATTCAAAAGAAAAGATATCAAATTAAAATGCAGCACAAGTTAAACCATGGTTTTAAAAACTTGCACACACATCTAGGTTTTCAAATAAATCAGATTAAATTAGCTGTTATTTTATTCTCTTCTTAAGCTGCTTTTGAAATATGTGGCAGGATTTGTCATTTGACTTAAAAAATGAGTGTAGTTGCTTATTTCCTTTTCAGCATTTTTTCCTTACTGTAAAAACAAAGTTTTAGCAGTCCATGTCTGCTCTCATTTCATCAAGAACCAGTAAAAATTAAATTTAAAAGACACTTTGAGAGCTTGCCCTAAAGTTAGCAGCAATAAAATATATGCTAGTCTCCATATAGTTTTAGTTTTCATTCCCTTCAAACTCTTCTCAAAGCTTCTCAAAGCTTTCACTGATATTTTCTTTGCATGGTTTGATTGTTATGGCTATACAATCTACCTGAGGAGAATTATGATATTGGTTTGGGACAAAACTCTCCTTTTTTTTGAAAGTGCAGATAAACAGTATGGCCTCTGCATTCTCTACTGTTGATGAAACCTTGCATCTCGCACTTTGTTTTCTTCCTACCGTTATCAGCAGTCCTTCTGCAAAAACGGATGTAGATTTTCCTTATCTTTCCAATCTAATGCTTCTAAATAATGTCAATCTTTGTTCACCCATGATGTGAACCAGTCTAATTTTCTTTGTAGACATCAAATGTCAAGTTTATTTGATTTATTCATAACTTATGTACTATTCCTTTCACAAATATTGCACAGCCTTTGCCAGAGGAGGCTTCCTAGACATAAACCTCAAATGGTGCAAAAGTGAAAACTGACTCTAAAAGCTCTTAAAACAGTGCATGGATGAAATATGCTAGATAATCTTTTTTGGTGGGGGGGAGGTCAAGTGTAAATAAAGCAGATCCTTCCTTCACTTATATACATGTGTACACGTGTGCATGTGTGCATGCACTTATAAGTTTGTATATGTAACTTTTGTTGCAACCTAAGTCTCTGCAAACCAGTTTTCTTGTATCTTGTCGATAATGCCATGAACTAACTAATTAAAATCTCGTACTTTCAGAGTTAAGAACTTACTTTTGGCTGAGTGGGTAGACATGGAGTTACAGAATGCCTGAAAAGGCCATATGAAAGAAAAATCATAGGCAGATACAAATGCATATAACCTCAAATTAGGAAATAGTTGTGAAAAGAAGATAATAGCAGAAAAAACAAAACTTTTCTGTATAGTATTAAGAAATTTTTACGAGTAGCAAACTGCTTATCATGTGTGTATATAGAGTGGCTGATTGAAAGTACAATCCCGAGGACCTAAAGTGCTTTCCATAAAACACAATTATTTTAAGCCATAGGTAACTGGTATTATCTAGAAAAGGCACATATCTTATCTTCCAACTTGATGTGACATCAAGAAAAAGTTAACTACTGGTGGTTGAAACTTAATGTCTAATACTTCTTGTAAGCAGAAGTTTTGGGGAAAAAATTCTAAGCCATATTAGAAATCTCCTAAGAGGGTAGTCAATAAAACTAAAGATTTAAAATTTTCTTTTGAGTAAAAGCAAAACAAACAAAAAAACCTCACGTATAATTCTTAGATCTTATAAAATATGAAATGTTTATTTTTCTCTGTATTATATATCATTCACTATAACAAGCATTTGTTGAGTTAAAATTAACATGCATTAGTTTCTTAACACCTTGTGCACTTTCGGATATAGAATTTTTGTTTGTTTGTTTTTTGAGCCAGTTCAGCAGAAGGCTGGAAGTATTGCCAGGGTAGATGTGCTGTGCTGAGAGGCCAAGTACATGTCACAGAGAGTAAGAGAAACAATGGCTTGTAAGGTTGTCACATGCTTGACTCAAGCCTTTTAGTTAGTAAATAGGGCACCACCATGTCTCATATCAGAGAGGTCCATGATCCTTCTGTTTTTCCCTTGAATCAAATCTCACTCAGCCACCCTCAATGTTAAGTGGGCTGATAACCCTGTAATCTAACTGTGTTCTGAGCTACTAACATTGTCAAAAGCCAGTGAAGGAGTATCACTAACATTCACCAGAATTCAATTCTACTGCAAAGACATAATATAGGCTATTTCTAAGATGTAACATGGACTTTCGGTGAAAATATTTGCTAAAATGAACATAAAGCAGCTTCCTTTTAAGATTACCAATATTATATTTCTTTAAACCTCACATATTCTGTGTAGGTGAGTTTTGAGCAATATTTTAAAGAGAAAACACACACACACACACACACACACACGATATATCCATCCGTTTATCCATCAATAGATAGGTTGTTTCCATATCTTGGTTATAGTGAATAATGCTGCCATGAGGATAGCCTTTAAAATTTTTTTTATTTTGTCACAGGTTATTAATAGATATGGAATTACCTGCAGTGATATAGAACAGCCATAACTGCCTCAAACAAAAAACAGTTAACAAAATATGTTTCATCTTAATGCTACTTCATGATAGGTAGGGAATGAATTTGTCAACCTATTTTAGTATAATACTAGCAAATCAATTTTAAAGAGCATTGATTTGTATAAAGACTTTCAAAGGATTAAAAATTTAAAATAAACACATCAATCCACAAAGTCGATGACTTACTAATATATTTAGAACGATGTTAAAAGTTCTTAATTGTAATTCTTTCCTTTGTTATTGGAAATGCATGTTATTAATTTGTATGTGCTTTACTTAGCTCTTTAAATGTAAAGTGTTGCTTCTGAATTTGTGGACAAATCTGCTTTTGCTTTACCTAAAAGAATACCACACTGGAAAAAAAGAGTTCTTTCTTTTAAATTAGTGTAACATGATGTTTTAATGTACATACACATTGTTCAGTAATTCCCACAGTCAAGCTAATGAACATGCCTATCTACTTAAGATATGCTCTCTTAGTTTCTCTGAATTTCAGGCATATATGTAAAAAATCTATTGTCACCACGCTGAACATTAGGTCTCCAAAATTCAGTCATCCTGCCTTATTGAAATTTTTAACCTTTGACCAAAGTCTCCCCATTTCTTCAACCTCCAACCTCTGGAAACCATCATTCTCCTCTCTCTGTCTGAGTTCAGCTTCTTTAGAGTCTACCCATAAGTGAGATAATGTAGCATCTGTCTCTGTGTGTCTGGCTTATTTCACTAAGTATAATGTCTTCCAGGTTCACTCATACTGTCCGAAATGAAAGGACCTTCTTTTTTTTTTTTTAAGGCTTATTAATATTCCATTGTACACACACACACACACACACACCCGATATATCCATCCACATATCCATCAGTAGATAGGTTGTTTCCATATCTTGGTTATAATGAATAATGTTGCCATGAACTTTTGATAATAGCCTTTTCAATTTTTTTTATTTTGCCATAGGTTATTGGGGTACAGGTGGTATTTGGTTACATGAGTAAGTTCTTTAGTGGTGCTTTGTGAGATTTTGGTGCACCCATCACTTGAGAAGTATACACTGCACCCTATTTGTAGTCTTTTATCCCTTGCCCCCTCCCACCCTTCCTCCCAAGTCCCCAAAGTCCACTGTATCATTCTTATGGCTTTGTGTCCTCATAGCTTAGCTCCCACATGTTAGTGAGAACATGCAGTGTTGGGTTTTCCATTCTTGAGTTAGTTCACTTAGAATAATAGTCTCCAATCTCATTCAGGTTGCTGTAAATGCCATTAATTTATTCCTTTTTATGGCTGAGTAATATTCCATGTCATATATATATATATATATATATATATGTATGTATGTATGTATGTATATGTATACACACACACACACACATACACCCTACAGTTCCTTTATCCATTTGTTGATTGATGGGCATTTGGGTTGGTTCCACAATTGTGCAAAGTAAACATAAAGTGATAACATCTTTTACCTAAAAAAATGGGTAAAGAACCTGAATAGGTAGTTTTCCAAGGAGGACATACAAATGGCCAATAGGTATATAAAAAGGTACTTAGCATCATTTGTCATCAGAGAAATGTAAATCAAAACCACCATGAGATATCACTTCACATCAATTAAGATAACTTTTTTCCAAAGACGATTATCTTTGGATAAAAGGCTATTATCTTTGAATAAAAGAACATGTTTAATTTCCACATACTTGTGAATTTTCCAATTTTTCTCCTGTCATTGATTTCTATTTTTATACTATCATTGTTGGAAAAAAAATATACTTTCAGTCTGCTTAAATTTATTAAGACTTGTTTTGTGGCCTAATATAGAATCCATTGTAGATGATATTCTGTTTTATGCTTGAGAAGAATGTGTTCTGCTGTTGTGGAATGGAATGTTCTGTGTATATTTTTTGAGATAGTTCAGGTCCAGTGTCTCCTCATTGATTTTATGTCTGGATAATCTATCCATTGATCAAAGTAGGGTATTGAACCCCTTTACTGTTACTGTATTGCTGTTTATCTCTCCATTTACATCTGTTAGTGTTAACTTTACATATTTGGGTGCTCTGCTATTAGGTGCATAAGTATATATAATTGTTGTATCTGTGATGAATTGACCTCTTTGTCATTATATAATTACCTTCTTTTTATCTTTTTACAGTTTTGACTCATATTCTTCTTTGTCTGATGTAAGTATAGCTACCCCTGCTTTCTTTTGGTTTCCACATGCGTGGAACATCATTTTTCATCCTTCAGTCTATGTGTATCCTTAAAGCTGAAGTAAGTCTGATAAGCAGCATATAGTTGGGTCTTATATATTTTTTCTTGAATCCATTCAGCCACTCTATGTTTTATTAACTGGATAATTTCATCCATTTACATTTAAGGTACTTATTTTTAGATAAATACTTACTATTGTCATTTTGTTAATTATTTTCTTATTGTTTTGTCTTTGTTCCTTTCTCCTTCTCTTATTTTCTGCTTTTGTGATTTGATAATTTTCTTTAATGGTATGGTTTGATTTCTTTATCTTTGGTTTATCTGCTGTAGCTTTTTGCTTGTGATTACTATGAGGCTTACATATAGCATCTTTTAATTTTAACAATCTATCTTAAGCTAATATCTTAATTTTGATTGCATATAAAAACTCTGCACACTTACTCTGTTTTGCCCTTTTTGTGTTTCCAGTGACACAGTTTTCATAGTTTTATATTGTGTATTGATTAACAAATTATTGTACCCGTAGTTGTTCTAATACTTTTGTCTTTTAAGCTTTATGCTAGAGGTATAAGTGATATACACACCACCAGCACAGTATTACATATTCTGAATTTGACTCTTTAGTTACTTTACCAGTAAGTTTTATACTTTCATATTACTTTATTTTACTAATTAGCATCCATCTTTTCAGCTTGAAGTATTCCCCTCAGCATTTCTTGTAAGGCAAATCTAGTAATAATGAACTCTCTCAGCTTTCCTTGTCTGAGAAAGTCTTGATCTCTCCATTACTGAACAGCTATACCAGGCAAAGTATTTTTGGTTGGCAGCTTTTTCTTTCAGTACTTCAAAAATATTATAACACCTCCTGGTCTGCAAAGTTTCTGCTGAGAAATCTGGTAGCCAATATGGTGTTTCCATTTTTTGTGACAAAAATGGAACTTTTTTGTTTTCTCTTGCGCATTTAAGATTTTCTTTGTCATTGATTTTTGCCAGTTTGGTTATAAAATGTCTCAGTGAAGTCTTCTTTGGGCTGGACCTGATTGGAGAGCTTTGATCTTCATATACCTAGATGGTTGTATCTTTCAGTAGATTTAGGGAGTTTTCAGCTATTATTTCTTTAAATAAACTTTTACCCTTTTATCTTTTCTTCTGAAATTCCTGCAGTGTAAAAGTTAGCTCTCCTTATTGTGTCCCATGTATCCCACAGGCATTTTACACCCCTTTTTCACTGTTCATTTTCTGTCTTCTGACTATATTTTCAGCTCTCTCTCTTGAGTTCACAGATTCTTTCTTTCATTTGATCAAGTCTACTGTTGACACTCTCCATTGCCTTTCTCATTTTATTCATTTGTATTCTTCAGTTTCAGTGTTTCTGTTTGTTGTTTTTTCCCCATCTCTATTTTGAAGTTTTCATTTTGTTTGTGTATTTTTTTTTATGTTTTTAAGGTGTATAACAGTGTTTTCTTGTAGCTTAATAAGCTACTTTAAAACAATTATTTTGAATTCTTTGTCAGGCATTCAAACTGACAAATTAGTTTTGCTTTACCTAAAAAACATCCCAGAGTACAACAAATGATATATTCATTGTATTAGAATAGGCATAGGTTTCCAACTACTTTTTATTTCATTGTATTTGTGAGTCTGACTTCTAATATTTACATATTTGTCTTTCTTCCCTCTTATATCTTGTTGCTGACATTATTTGACCTGTGTTTCAGAAATTAATTATATATAAAATATATGAATTTGGTTTTATACTCTTATGTAAGAACAATACTTCTGTTTAACTTCAGCTGAAAAACTTTGAATAGCGCTCAGTAACCAACAGAGAGCAAGATTAATTTCAATATGACACTGCAGAGATTTCTATTCTGTTGCAGGAAGTGTTGTTTTTGGAACAATGTTAGATGCCCTTTACTATTTTACTGTCTACTGACAGAAATTAATAGTAAAGGTCTTCCAAAGTAATTTATCAACTACTTTTAAAATTCACACTCTTACAAACCATGTGTCCTCAGTTGAGGGAATATGTTGTGTATGATTTTGCATCAAACTGTTAGTGAAAGGCAAATTCTGACCAGAGTAAGCTCTCAGGAGTAACTGATCTTGGTGACTTTGACTTTGGTTAGACTCACTGAAGACTGGTCCTGAAAGAAGCTAAAGGGATCTGCAGCAGGGCTCTGAGTGATCCCACAAGTAATGTAAACACAGATGTAGCAGGCAGAGGTGTGCAGCCCAGCAAAGAACCTGGGCCAAAGTCAGAGCAATTAGCACATTTTGAAGTAAAGTGCCCATGCAGGCCTCAGAAAATAAACAAGCAGGGGTGTGTGTGTGTGTGTGTGTGTGTTTACTTCAAAAAAGCATCAAGGTAGGCTTAAAATTTTATAAAGTATCATAATAATGGGATGGATTATGTACTATTTATATCATAAAAATATACAATTACAACTTTATATAGATCTTTATTGTGTATCATTAACATAAAGATACAATGTACATTTAAAAATGTACTTTCAGCTACTATTAAGCATAGATTGAGTATTATTAATGTAAATCCTACCAAAAACATATATTAAAAGAATATTAAAAATGTACTACACTAAAGCAAATTGTTAATAATACAGGAAATTATAAGTGAGGAGGGTTGGATGATAATGTATGGAAACTATATGTTCTACCAAGTTTTTCTGGGAATGTAAAATTCCTCAGAAAACTCCAAAGTATATTAATTTACAAAATATTTTTAAAAACAAAGTAAATTTAAAGCCGTAATTCATGATGGGATAAAATAACTTCCCCCACTGTCTACTTTCAAGAAGAAGATTAAAAATGCTTTGTATGTATTCATAATGAGAACAAATTGATATAACTGATAGAAATGCTTCCCTAAAAATGAATGAGCTGAAGTGTACATAAAATATTTTGTTGCAAATAAAGAATTTATTCTTCCAGAGTTTCTGGGTAGAAAAGGGCAAACAAAATTAATATGTGTGTATTGGTGTGTATATATCTCTTCTCTATGTGGAGATGGCAGAGGGGAATTTCATAGCAGTATTTTCTAGTGATAGATAAATAAGATCCCTTTCCTTAAAAAGCTTTGGAAATGATAAAGATATTTAAATGTGACTTAAAACTTCTTCAACTTACTAATGTAAATAAGTATTAATACATACAAAATCAGGCTTCATTTTATGTTGGTGTGGGTATGGATATGTGTGTTTTCCAAAGTCCAGTGCTAGAGAGAGAGAGAGAGAGAGTAAACAAAAGTATGATATCCAGGTGAGAACTATTAAAGAGTATTTTCCAGTAGTAAGCTTTATTTCCAGTCATTTATCGTGTGCCACATCCTTCCTTGGAATATGACTTCTGATTCTGCTTTGTCTGAGAAACAACAGCAAGTTGATTAGAAAGAGCTGATGTTTAAACAAAAAGAAGTTGAAACTTTGACAAAGAAAAAATATTCTTTCTAATTCTGTCATTAGATTTACAGGATCAGAATTTATGGAGGCCTGAAGTTCCTGGCTCTCCCTGACATAACTTGCATTATTTGATCTAACCACAGTACCCCAAAGCCGAAAAAAATCAGTCAGGTAGAATTCCCATGTATTTTTTCCTTCAATGAAATTCATTGTAGAGTAGCATATGTTTAAGGGAATGTGTGAGTTTTATTGCAGGTCAGAAAGGCTACACTACTAATCCATGATTCACAAAGAAAACAGAGCATGGAAAGACCAGTGCAAGACTGCTGGGTTGGAGGTTGGAAGGTTCTAGTATGTAAACCATATTCCAGTCTGATACATGTGTAACAATAGGGTAATAAAAATGAAAACACTCCATGTGTCTAAAAGACAGTTTTCATTTTAGAACCCTTAGTGTTTTATTTAGAAGTTGTTGGTCAGATTCAAGCAAGGCCAGAATGATTTTGAGTAATGGTGCTTTGTGAAGTGCATAAACCATTTGTGAACTCAAGGGGAATATTAAATAAATTTCACTTGCCAAGAAGTCAATCAGTCCACCACAGATCCTTATGCAATGCAATTTATTGAACACCTGCCATATTAGAAGAGCTATAACCAGCCAGGTGGTAAACGGAAATGGCAACACTGCCCTCAAGGTGCTTATAATCAGAAAAAAGTAAAAAGGATGACAACTAAAATTTAAAAAGGCCTCCCATTTTACAATATTTTACATGCATTTACAAAAGATGCTTGAAGCATGATAACTTACATGCAACACGGTCACCATCAACCAAAAAACGGATATATTTATATACATGATCAGTCAGTCATAGGCATTTGTGTGTGCACATGAGTGAGTGGGGCCCTTGCCTTTAGCTGGACTAGCTTTAGAAAGGAGTTGAACTTGAAACACATTTCTGAAGGATTGGTAGGAAGCAAGGAAGACAGTTTGTAATTAGGAGACAGAATTCTGAATGATGTGTTTGGAAAATAAGTACTATGTCAAATTGTAGTAATCAAGTAATGGAGTAATTAACTGTTAGCTTCCCAATTCATAGTATCAACTTGTTTTTAAAATAATTGGGAATAGAAGGATTTGAGCAGAGAAGTGATTGCAAATAAAAATTTTCTTGAAGAAGTCTCTTCTGTCTTCTATTTGTAGGACAAATGATTAAAAAGAAGCAGGCCAGTCTCACAGCTTGAAGATATGGGGAAGACTGATCTTTCTAACCACATTGTACAGTTCTGGACGTGTCCAAAGAGGTAAGTTCAGTTTTTCTTAAAATCAACTTTATTAAGGTACAATTTATATGTAATAAAGTGTTTCTGTTTTAGATACACAGTTTTTGTTTTTTTTGGCAAAAAAAAATATATTGAGGTATAATTATCAAAATCATATATATTTCATGTGTACAGTGCTGTAATTGGTTATATGTATACCCTGTGAAATTATTACCATCAAGTTAATTAGAACATCCATCACCTCACATAGTTACGATTTTTTGAGAACACTTAAGATCTACTCTTAGAAAATTTCAAATATGTAATAAAGCTTTAGTTATTCACGACCTCTCTGCCTATTACCTCATTAAGAAAAATAGTACTACAACTGATTATTATAAAAATTATAAAATAATAGAAATAAATATGGCATATAGTAGCTACTCAAATGATTAAGCTTAATATGAATTTAAAATATAAATCAAATTACAATTATTATAATAGTATAATAATACATAGCCTCAAAAATAGTCTAAAAACAAATATTTAGTTTTACAGTAAGAATATTCTGAGAAAATTAACAAAATCTTAATCAGCAAAAACCATGTATTTATGTTATCGTCCCACATTCAGAAAAAAAGCTTTTTTTATATAATTCAATTTATGCCCTATTAGAATGAATCTTTAGTTCATCCAAGGGATTTTTAAAAGTGTTTTTTCTGAAGTAATTTTATTGCTGAGAAAATCCACAAGGCTGTGAAGAAAATCGTTTTGAACAAAGTGTTCAGTATTTCTCTTCCACCAGGTAAATGGACATTTTAATGTAATCTCAGTCTTCTGGTCTGATTTGTCTAATGTAGAACATTGTTTTAACTAACTTTAATCTCATGGTTCTTTGGGCTTAAGGATTTGGGTTATTTTACATATATATTTATGTTTGCGATATATAAATAAACAAGGAAAGTTATTTGTATGGCCATTCCACTGTAGTACCAGCTTCCAAGCCAGGCAGTTTTTTCTTTAAAATTTAGCTTCCCTGCCAGGAGCAGTGGCTCACACCTGAAATCCCAGCACTTTGGGAGGCCGAGGCGGGCGGATCACGAGGTCAGGAGATTGAGACCATCCTGGCCAACACGGTAAAACGCTGTCTCTACTGAAAATACAAAAATGAGCTGGGCGTGGTAGTGAGCACCTGTAGACCCAGCTACTTGGGAGCCTGAGGCAGGAGAATCACTTGAACTAGGGAGTCGGAGGTTGCAGTGAGCCAAGATCATGCCACTGCATTCCAGCGTGGTGACAGAGTGAGACTCCATCCCCCGCCAAAAAGAAAAAAAATTTAGTTTCCCTTCTTTTCTGTTCTGGATCTCTGGCAGAGTTAACCTACCTTCAAGAGTTGCTGTATTTAATAAGGTTAAGAAAGCAGACTACGCAGAGCAAATACTCACCAAATAACTTACCCCTTCCTTTTCTTTTCCTTCTTGATTTGTGGTTACATCAGTCCAAGTGTGAGTAGACTCAAATCTAAAATAACTAACAATGATAAAAACATTCACTTGCCTTTACCTAGCACTGCGCAGTTTGCAAATGCTTCCAGGTTTATTATGTTATGTGGTACGGAAAGAGCAACTGTTTCTGTTACCATTACACAGATTATTCTGAGTTTATAGCAGTTTGGTTAGAGACTATATATAACAAAATTAATGAACCTTATGGTTAGACTGAACCCTCGATGTCTCCGCTCTCAGGGCCGGGCTCTCTACCATTCCGTACTGCTGCTGGTAGAGGCAGGGCCTTGGGGAGAGCAAGACAGGTAGATAAATGAAGGCCAGTTCATGCTAGGGAGTCAGTTTGAAGCCTTGGGATAAGCCAATGTTCATTTTTATGTGTCAAGATACATACTAAGTTTTCAGTATACATTTTTTAAAATGCAGGTACTTGAGATAGAATTAGAAGTAGAGCCATGTGTAGGCAAACAGCAAATATTAAGGATTTGAGAAAATACTGAATTTAATTTTGGTAGAAAATAGCAAGTTTCTAAGTCCTTTTAAGAGGTTAGAACATATTTCTATTAACGCAGAGCTTTCAATGATTTGTGTTTAGCGCATATCGTCTAAATGTATTTGGTTTATTTGTTGATTTGGAATGTATTCACATTTTTCCAATTTTAAAAATATAAGAGTAGATACAGCAGAAAGTTTATCTCCCAAATCTCTCATCCTGAACACATAGTTACCCTCCTGTATCAACCACGGTTCAACAAAGAAGCAGTAGGAGTTAGGAGTATATATTTACATGCCTGCCTGCCTGCTTGCCTGTCTATCTGTCTATCTATCTATCTATCTATCTATCTATCTATCTATCTATCGGCTTACATGATTATGGGGTCTGGCTAAGTAAGTCCAAAATCTGCAGGGCAGCCATTCAGGAAGAGTGAGTTTTCTGGGCAGTCTCAAACCCACAGGTTCAGGCTGGAGCTATTAGGCTGTACAGCATGGTAGTCAGGAAAGGAAGATCCCAAGCCGGAGGGAACTCCACAGTCACAGGTAGAGGCTGTTGTCCACAGGCAGAAGATCTCTTTTTCTCAGAAAATGTCTCTCCTGCATTTTTGCCTTCCAGTGAATTCAGTCAGGCCCATGCAGAATATCCAGGATAATCTCTCTTACTTAAAATTAACTGATTAGGAGTTAATTTACATCCGCAAAATAGCTTTCCTGCAACATGTAGTTGAGTGCTCGATTGAACAACGGGAGACCTTGCATAGCCTAGCCAAGCTGACACATCAATAAAACCAACACACCTTCCTAAAATCTAATAATGTTATCAGTGTGTTATGTAGTTTTTGGGGGATCAAAAGGGGTCTTTAATTGTCAGAGATTATAAAACATGGTAACATTATTTCTTCTAGTATTTATACAGCTTAATTTACCACATTCAACTTTTTGATCCACTTGAAATTTACATTTATATAAGATATGAGGCATGTAACCAAAATATTTTATCCTAAGTGGCTATTTATCTTTCTCAACACAATTTCTTAAATAATCCATATTTTCCTTTAGTGATTGAATTGCAACCGTTGGGATGCAATTTCCTAAATGTGTTTGGGTTAATTCCTGGACATTCTGTTCTTTTCAAATTATCTGTTTATTTCTTCCTGTATTATTATCTCACTCATCTATTATTGCTTTTGAATATGTTTTAAAATGTGGTAGTACTAGGGTCTCCCAGCATTTATTTTATTTTAATCCTTTGTTTTTATTTTTCTGTACATATGCCAAAACAAGTTTGTCTAGTAGGAAGCAGAAACATCTTCCTAATATTTCATAGAAGTAGCATTCAATGTATTGGTTACTTTAAATTTTTTTGGTTTTCCTTTTATAATTTTTTTTCCAGTCTCCCTTACATAATTTAGTAGAATTTTAAAGTTTGCCTTCCATAGATCTTGTACATTTCTTGTAAGCTTATCACTAGACAAGTTTTAAAATGTTTTTATTGTTTCAGTTATTCATTGTTGTGAAAAAGGAATTTTTTCCATTGTATCTTCTAATCTGTTGTGTGTCTTTATGAAAGATACAGATTTCAGATTGTCCTTGCCAATTTACTGAATTCTCTAGAACTTCAATCTCTTAGATGTTCAATGTATGCAAGCATGCCAGTGTAGCTAATTCTATATTTGATCTTGTATATCTAATTTTTGTGCTTGTAATTATTTTCCTAGTTGAACTCTAATGCTAATATTTCTTATATAGTTTAAATAATTGTGAGCTAGTAGGCATCTTTGTCTTAATTTTTACTTTACTGAGGATCTTCTTGGTATTTCTGTATTAAGCCTGAAATACAAGGGTGTGTGTATATGTGTATACATATGCACATGTATAGACACACACATGCAAACTTACAGGAAATCATTAAAGATGATTTATTTTCCCAAATCTTTTTTTAGCATTTTTATAATTGTGTGATTTTTCTCTTTGGATCTACTTGTATGTTGAATTATATTAATAGATCTTTTAATATGGAAACATCCTGCTTTTTGGAAATAAACATCCTTGACATCTTTCAATATTATGTTGCATTTTGTTTTGTTTTTTTTCCTGAATTAGTCATTTTCAAGAGAACTGATGGTGTAGTTCTACCCTAAAGCTTGACATTCTTGGAACCTTGGAAGAATTGATGTTTTAGCTCAATTCCAAAGGCAGGAAAAAAAAAGCTGATGTCCCAGTTTGAAGGTCACTGGGCAGGAAGAGTTCTTTCTTACTCAGAGAAGTTCCAACTTTTTATTCTTTTCAGTCCTTCAACTGATTGGATGAAGCTCATTCACATTAGGAAGGATAACTGCTTTATGTAGTTAATTTTATCCAAAAATGCCCTCACAGAAACAACCAAATGTTTGACCAAAGGTCTGAGTGCCCCATGACCCAGTGCAGCTGACACATAAAAGTGACCATGATGAGCCAAGAGTTTTTGCTGTTTCCATGTTGATTTTTCATGACAAGAGGAGAAGCTGTGTGAATGCTCCTTTTGTTTTTTCTCTTTTTCTTAGTGAGTTTCCAACCTCTTTTCTAAATACATAGTGATCTAGCTAGACTTTGAAAAGTATAGGTTTAAAGGGATGGCAAATTATTAGCTTGTCCTGAGTACCCACGGATCTTGGTCTGGCCCTGTTCCTAAGGTTTGTGCATGAGGCTATCTGCAGCTTGAGGAAGCTAAAGCTCCCTTTCCTTCCAGAGAGAGCCACCCTATGTGGGAACCTGAGGTTTTGTTCACATGACCTCATTGTGGAACTCAGCCTTAAAACAGTGGGTAGGGATTTCTGAGGCTACTTAATAGTATGGTAGTACATGAAGTTTCTCCTTTTGGGGTGTGGTATGTAGAAGTTGTGGGGACGTTTTTTGCTGATTTTATATGGTGAACCAACATGTGAGTCAATAAATGGATTTTTATAATTCACTTATGTGTTTTCATAATAATAAGTGCCCAAAGGTCAGATTGAAGAAGCCACATCCTGCCTTTATAAAAACAAAATATCCGAGGAAGGATGTTGCCAGTTGAAATGTCATCTGTAGAGTATATTAAAGACTGGATTGCTTGGAACCTGAATTAATAAAATGTCAAAGAATAGGCAAAAGAAGTGTCAGTGCTGGTCCAAAGAAAAATAATCTAAATTTAATGAAGTCTTAAGACTATATGCCTGTCATTAGTTTTTATTTTCCTTTTTTTTTTTCTTCTCTTTTTTTTTCTAGATTGAGTCTGGCTCTGTCACCCAGACCCGAGTGCAGTGGATGATCTTGGCTCACTGCAACCTCCGCCTCTAGGGTTCAAGCAATTCCCCTGCCTCAGCCTCCTGAGTATCTGGGATTACAGGTATATGCCACCATACCCAGCTAATTTTTGAATTTTTTAGTAGAGACGGTTTTACCATGTCGGACAGGCTGGTCCTGAATTCCTGATCTCAGGTGATCTGCCCACCATAGCCTCCCAAAATGCTGGGATGATAGGCATGAGACACTGTGCTTTTAGGAAGAGCAATGTATAAGATCCTATTGGAAAATTCAAGAGAAATATTAAAATCTCTATGTCTGCAGAACTTACAGTTCAATGTGATTAAAGGATAAAGGATGAATGTGCGAAGACTGAAAAGATAGGCTCTGGATGTTCCATTGAGGGCCTTGTTTGTGAAGCTAAGGCATGTGAACCTTCCCTCTGGTGTTAAGGACCCAATAAGATTGTTAAACAAATAAGTGACACAATTGGTGCATTTTGGGAAAAATGTCACTGGTAATAATAAGGACAGATAAAGGCTTTTAAAATAAATTTTAAAAGGCCTAAACATTGAAAAGATTCTGGGGGCACCTTTTATACAATTTAAAATAATATACTATACAAAGCATACACAGATGTTGAAATTAAAATAATGCATAATTTATATAACTTCTTTCCAGAGTTTCAAATTTCAAATTTCTATATACATTCATTGACCCTAAGCTTTTCTCATATTTTACCTTGTGTTTGCTATATTGACACTTGAAGAATATGGTTTTCTTGCCCAGCAGGTAGTTGAGCTAGGCATTCTGTGAGAATTTGAACTAAGGCAGTGGCAGGGGAGATCCATGGACAGTGGAGAGAGTAGGAGTTGGAGTTTAGAGAACTTGGAGACTGAATGGCAGAGGAGGTCAGATTTGAACGTTTCTAGCTTAGAATTATGGGCATATTAAAAAAAAAAAACATTATAGGAGAGAGCGAATACTTGGAAGCATATACTAAGTCTAAAATGTCAATTAATTCTTATTGCCTCACATGCAAGTGGTTTGCAAATAAGTTTTCTGTTAGTAGAATAGTGGTTTTTCTAAATTTATATGGACTAAAGTAATTTTTTGAAAAGTAGAAATTTAAATAACTTCTAGAACCTAGCACAAACTTGAGATTCAGGATTAAAATTTTACCTTTTTATTATCTAGGTCTTTTGATGACAGAGACCTGTCTAGTTGTTTGACAAAAACCTAGCATTCATTACCAAATTGCAAGCATTACAATTTTAGTCAATTTATTATTGTTCAGGGCTATGAATGATAATTGACTATTTCCAGCCAGCGCCAATGATAAATGTGTGTAGATGACTAAAAAGTAATTAAAGAAAATAAACAGTCTCAGGGTCCTAAAAGAACTTATACCTGCTACAGAATTCTGAAATCCTTTTCCATTTTTGACAGTTGTTGCTTTGACATAAACAAACACACAGAATCTTTATGTAATCCTGTCCTTTGCTATGGTTTATGAAAGCATGTAATCCGTTATTTATGTACTAGTGTTTTCTATTCTTTGTGTACTAATACTTCTTTGGCCTGAAACTATAAAGGAAAATGCCAGCATTAAATAAAATAATTAAGTAATAATTATTCTTGCCTTATTGCTGATCATCATATGCTTTGGAATGTTGTTAATGAATATTAGCAAAAGTAAAAGAAGATATTCATACTGTTTTAGGATGAGTTCTGACGTAGAAACGTAGCTTTTCTCTTCTCCTTCTCCTTCCCTTTCTCCTCCTTCCCCTCTTTATCATCTGTTCTTTCTCCTCTCCCTTGGGTATTGCATACAAAGATAAAAAGGCAAATTGAGTGTACTTCTTAGTTCCTTATAGTTGGCAATCTGGCTGTCTCCTGACATCGCCTTTCTTTCTACTTTGGGAAAATATCAGCATGAAGAGGGTGACCCTGTGCACTTGTTTTAGATGAAGGTAAACAGAAGACGATATTACTTGCCTGAATGGAGTAGACTATCCCATGGAGGAGAATAATAGCTGTCTTCTAGTTTTTGTTTTTCTAAAAAGACCAGTGAAGACTTAAAAGGAGAAAGAACTGGAGAGGAGGGTGAAAGATGATTACCTTAAGGATTAGAGCTGTTACCCTGGTGAAGTCTGCAAATACTGTTTCTAAGCAATAGGCTGAATGTCTCTTAAGTGAAATGAATTACCATCAAGGGATTAGCAGTAAATCTTTACAAGAAAATATCTCTCAGTTAGTTATTCATTATGATAGTATGATTTCAATAAGAATGGATATTGTTTCAGTCATTAACCATGCTCATATAAATATTATTTTAAAAGATGAGTAGAAATCCATCAGTTTTTGAAAAAGTTCAAATTTCTGGTTTCATCACAATTTCAGCTATGCTAGCTAAAATAAAACCATCAAAATGTATTCTTTTAATGAAAAAAACTGCTTTTTTTCCTGCCCTTTTAAGTGACTTTACAAATAGAAATATTTTAAGCATTTATGTAACATATACTAGATATAGGAGGTTTTATAGATGCCTTGTACAATGCTATAATCTTGGCATTTTTTATTTTTAAAAAGTAATCAAAAACACATTGTGAGCTCAAGAAATAGTATATATGCTTCAGGTTAACATGGTAATGGCTCTGGCCTTTAACCCTGATGCAACTGTTCTATCCTAACAGCTCTTTGTGAAAGGACACCAAATACTGAAGAAATTGGAAAGGTTAACAAAGTTAGCGGACAAAATAAACTTGATACTGAGAATGAACTTTCACATGCAGCAAAAAAATAAACAGTATTCTCTCAGGCTGGTCTTCAAAGGATGTTTAAGGTGCCTATATGCTTCTTAGTGCTAAGTTCATCTTCTCTTTTGAGAAGAATTATTTATACAAAGGGTTACCGAATTCATAGTGAGTCAATGATTGCAAATTCATAAGAACTAATAATGTATGGGATCATTTGAAAACAATTGAAGACTGGCCACCACTAGGGTGGCAATAATACTTAAGAACTTGAAATTTTTCAAGTCATTTTCATGGCATCCGAGTATAAAAGGTATTCTCAACCTCCCTATGTAGACCTGAGTGAATTGTTTTTCTTCGTAATTTACAGAATTTGGGTCCAAAATTTAATCTGAATTCTTGGCTGCTACAAAGTAATATGAAGCCTGACTTCTGTTACTGACACATTTTTAAAGTTCACAGCTTAGGCCGACTCTACAATGGGAATTACATATCAGATTACTTTTCTCTTATAGAAATAGTAAAGAACTGTTACTATAAAGCTCTTTGTGTGATCAACTAAACACAGTGTGGAAAAACCATTAAAAATACACTGAAAAGGTACAGGTATTTTTTTTTACTAGTTTCTGCATGTCATCTAAATAGTTTAATCAGTATTTTCTAAAAGCCACACATCACCTTAAAGATGTAAAGATGGTTTCTCGCTACTGCACACAAGTGCCCCTTTAAAGAAACATCCCAAAACAAAACTCACCAAAGCAGTCTGAATGTTATTATTATTATTATTATTATTATTATTATTATTATTATTTGGTAATGAGAAATACAGGTTAGGGGCTCTCTCCCCATCAAGAAAATAATGTTTACATGAAAGAAAAAGGAAAGGACAGACAAGAATGGTCATATCTGGTTTTGCATTTAAAAATCCAATCCTTGATGCTTAAAAAAATAAAATTTCAGGTGGTCTTATTTTTAACTCAACAAAGTTCCAGTTGTTATACAACTCATCTTATTAATTTATTGTTGGGTTCTGAAAAAGCTTCTCCATTTTGCCAGTCTTCCAAAGCATTGGTTGATGTGGCTAGCAGTCTTTCACAAAACACCAGGATTAACAGTGTATTTGCACACCTGCAAAGCTCATTTAATGACTGAAATTGCAAATGCTGCACAAGTAAAACAAAAAAATTTACATTTGAAGTTATTTCAGTGACCGCAGCTATATAACACTATTCATAAAACCAAACATGCATGTCTATATATTATGTATTTCAAAATGTAGTTCTGATTGATTGTTATCCCATGTCAAATATTTTGATTTGCTGGAAGAAATGACAAAAATCCTTAAGAAAAATGGGCAAATTTATAAGGAAATACTTAAACAGCAAAAGCATTAAGAAAAAACCTTACTAACCTTGGGAGTCCTAAAGTCAAGGAACAAATGAAAGGAGACAAAAATAAAGAAGAACAACATGGCTGGTTATTTTTCTAAGGACTTGCATTCTGATGCATTACTGTGAGTACTTAGACTACACAAATTAACATCCCTGGAAGTATTCTCTGGATGCTCACACACCTTTCTGATGTGTGCATTTTTTTTCAATCCAGCATTTGATTATTAAGTTTTCCTCAAGAAATTCTCATTTTGATAAGTTCTCATTTTCTTGAAAATACTCATTTTGCATAAAATCATCTTAACTGAGGGCTGAGCTTTCACGCTGGCTTAGTGTGGTGACCTAACTGAGGTTGAGAGGGTTTATATATTCAGGACTGAAATGATAAGCAGAGCAATAGATATCATATAGAAATTCTACCCATGCTTCACTTCTAAAGCCCATAGCAGACATACCTAATTGATTAGGGAACTAGATATAGCTTGAGAATCTTCTTCAAGTCCTTGTTCAAGGCAGCCACCATTAAGTTCTTGGTTCAAATGATGAAATCTATTTGGCATTCCACATTAGATTTATATTTCAAGCTTTAATATCTACTCTTTCTCTTTTCTTCAGTGGAGATGATCAAATCATTTACTGCTTCACTGGCATAAGAACCAGCCCTTGAGAAGACTATACAGAGGTACAGTGCAACTTTTTCTTCTAAAGCTATTGAACTATAATAAACATATTATGACCAAAAGAGACTTTAACAAAATTTCCCTAAAGGAGTATAATCTTTTATGTATGTTTGTATGTATTTATTTAGAGAGAGGGAGTTGTTGTGTCTTCCAGGCTAGAGTGCAGTGCAGTGGCACAGTTTTGGCTCACTGCAGCCTTGACCTCCTG
Source organism: Cacajao melanocephalus (assembly GCA_963573385.1). Lineage (NCBI taxonomy): Eukaryota > Metazoa > Chordata > Mammalia > Primates > Pitheciidae > Cacajao > Cacajao melanocephalus. The sequence continues at coordinate 90,432 of CAUYLG010018586.1, forward strand.
GGCTCAAGCAGTCCTCCCACCTTAGCCTCCCAAGTAGCTAGGAGCACAGGTGCTTGCCACCAAGACCAGCTAATTAAAAAAAAAATTTTTTTTGTAGAGACAGGGTTTCCTTATGTTTCCCAGGCTGGTCTCGAACGCTGGACTCGAAGTCTGCCTGCCTCAGCCTCACAAAATGCTGGAATTACAGGCATGAGCCACCATGCCTGGCCAATAATCTGTTTTATTTCTAAATCACCATTGCTCATTCTTTGTTCATTCACACAAAATGAGTTAACTGTATTATTAAGTTAATCCAAAGTGGAATTTTTAAAGAAGTTAAGTTTTGTTTGTGAAAGTGATTATACTCCATCCACCAATATCATTTTACTATGGACACAGGAAAAGAAGAAATAACATTTGCTCCGAATTAGATAAGCTTGATGCTATTGACTTTAAAATAAAAATTATCCTTAAAAACCTTAAAAATCACAGCTTGCTAGATGTTAGTAACTAATGCACTCACTGCTCTCTTTATATATATTTTTTCAAAATGTAAAGAATTTGCTACTTCAGCTTTATTTGAAACTTATTTTCAACTCAGAAAACTTGCTGGTTTTGTAAATTTTCAGTGTAAGAGAATGGGTAATAAGTTATAGTTAGAGGCTTTAAATAAGTGGAGATTCCCATTGTGAGTGGGCGTAAGGGCACATCTGCAAATTGTAGTCCAGATTCAACTTCAGTCTGTGTTTTCCTCAGTGTGACTCATTCAGTCATCACCCGGGCTGTGTGATTACTTACTTCCAAGTATGTGAAACACTCAAACAGTTGGGATTCCTTTTGGAGCATATACAAACAACTTAAATCTTCCAATTCAGATTATGTGGTTGGGCTTAAGACCGTTATGAAGGCAGGGAGGAAAAACCTGAAGGCTGTCTGTGGCTACAGGGTGTGGTGTTGTGGGGTTAGTAGCAGAGATCTGTGGTGTTAGTTAATACAGGAAGAAAGATACTCAAGTTACATGCAGTGTAACATACCAAACTTGCAAATTCTCTCTCTCTGCCTTTCTATCTTTCAGGAGTAGTTGCCAGCAACCTTGCTGCCAACTTAGCCCAAGGTAGGTAAGTTTAGGTACACGAGAAAACCCATTTCTCTGCAGTTTTTTATCCTTATCAAACTCACCTAAAGTCTAAAGAAGATCTTCTTCTGATTATAGGTATTTGTTTCAATTCGTTCTATAGGAACTGCAGTCTCTGCTCATCTCTTCTTCCCAAAATTCTTGCAATCTTTAAACACATTGCCAAAAATTGTCATAGAAGGAAACCTTTCATCACTTCTTTTATTATTGTCTTCATTTTTCAATTATTTGGATGTTAAAAATTGAAATATAATTTACATACTGTTAAATTTACTATTTTAAAGTGTGCACATCAGTGTATTTGCAGAGTTGTGCAACCATTATCATTATCTCATTCCAGAACATGCTCATCACCCAGAAAACAATCCCCATACCTGTTAGCCATCATTTCCTATTCTTCTTTCTTTCTAGCTCCTGGCAACTACTAATCTGTTTTCTGTCTTTATGGATTTGGCTATTCTGGACATTTCATATAACTGGAAATAAAATATGTGGCTATTTGTGACTGGCTTCTTTCACTAGGCATAATATTTTCAAGGTTCATGTATGGGTGAATAATACTCTATTTGATGGATATACCACATTTTATTTATCCATTTATTGTTTGATGGATATCTGATTAAGAAATGGTTTCCCTCCTCTTTTCTTCTTTTCTTATTTCTCTCTTGTTTTGCTTCATATTCTCCTAGTTTTTGTTAACTTTGTGATATTTGTTATAGGTTATTTGATTCCACATATGGAAAATCCTAGTCTTGCTTTCTGAACGAAAGCTTCTCAGACTTTAATGTGCATAGATACACATAGGGCTCTTTTTAAAATGCAGACTCTTTAATAAGACAATGTGAAACCTATGATTCCGCATTTTTGACAAGTTCCAAAGCAAAGCCAATTGTACTGATTTGCATCTTACGCCTTGGGCAGCAAGAATTCCAGCCATACATTCCATTGGACAAAAATGTTCTAAGCATCTTTGTTAATGCCAGGCACACTTGTAGTTGCTTTCACAAATTTTAAGTTTATCTAAAGATTTTATTAATAGCTATTGAGTACCTGACAGGGACTATATTGCCCACAAAGCCCAATATATGGACTATTGAGTCCTTTATAGGAAAAATTTGCTGACCCGTGGTTTAAAGACATACTATATTGTGAAACAATTTAAATCAATCTACATAGGCAAATCTGTATACAGCATAAAAAATTAGGGATTATAACCAGTAATTTAGCACTGTTGATGATCAAGAACATTTCATGTGTACCACTTTTTCATGATAATACAACTGAAAAATATAAGTGAAATCAATATTTTCAGCCACTTGAACATGTAATGTTTGGTTTAAATCCAACTCTCTGTAAATTCTGTGGATGTACCCAAGCAGCTGACTGAAGGAGGCTGGAAAAAAGACAAAAATAGTCACACCTTAATTTTATGATTACCAAACTCAACTGGACTGTTAATGAATTACAGCAAATATTTCCCTAATCCATTTCCATCCCTACCCTCCTAGATCATTCTCCATGGTTTTTCTTCTCCAGGCAAACTCCCAACACCTCACCTCCCATTCTCAATCTTAACTGATGACCCCTTCCTTTCTACTAAGAAAATTAACTCTATCAGAAATAAATTTCCGTTTGTTCCACCACTGTGTCCTTCTCCTCCTGCCTCTTGGCCTCTATTCTGGTTTCCCTATTTCACTAGATAAATTGTTTGTGCTCTTGACAAAGGCCAAATTCTTTACTTTGCACTATATCCCAACCTCTCTGCCTTACTCCAGAACATCATGACAACCCTTCTGTTTTGCTCCTGTATCATCAAGTTTAGCTTTTCTACTAAATTTTTCCTATCATCATGCAAACATGTTTTATTTTTTTATCTTAAAAAAACCCTAAAATTTCTTGACACATCGCTCTTTGAACATCTCTTTCTCTCCTTATTTTGATAGCAAATGTACTTGAGAGAGCTCTCTATAGCCTACAGCTTTCCTCCATTCTCTCTCTAGTCTACGGTAACCAAGCTTGTATTCCCCCACTTCCCCTGAATCTGCTCTTATTAAGGCTGCCAGTGACCTTACCATTAAAATTTCCAGTGGTCATTCTTGGTACTGATTTTGTCATTGTCGTGAAGCACTCCTTTTATAACGTATGTATCACTGTGTATCTAAGACCCACATTCTTCTTGCTTTCAATTACTGTAGTCATTTTCTCTTCACTCCCTTTTGCTATTTCGTTCTCATCTCTGAAGCCTAATCATGGGTCCTCCTCCTTTCTCTAGCTACACTGAATCCCTTAGTAAATCATTGCTAAGGGATATAATACCACATATATGCCTATGGCTTTAGGATTTATATCTCCATCCTAAACTTATCTCCTGAACTCTGAACTCTTAAATCCTGCTACCCCCACACCATCTTCCTTTGGATGTAAAATGGGCATCTTTCAAACTTAATGTGCCTACAACTAAATTGCTGGCATTTTCCATCACTCCAAATCATCTTCTCCTTCTTACTCATCTTGGCCAATGGGAATTTTATTTTTACAGTTGCTTAGATCAAAACTATTGGAATCATTTCCGATTCCTCTTTCTTTCATATCACATATCGAATCCGTCGAAACATCCTGTCAGCACTTCATTTAAAATATATCTGAAACCCAATCACATTTCTTCATTTCTTCAGCCACGATCCTAGTCCAATCCACCATCGTCTCTAGCCTGGATTATTGTAATAGCCTCATCATGGGTCTCCCTGCTTTCTGCTCTTGACTTCCTTTCCTGTTTTCAGTGGAGCAGCCAGCGATTCCTAGAATACCACATCATTTTATACATTCTTCAGTAACTCTCCATTTCACAAAGAGTAAAAACCGATGTGTTTACAATGGACCACAAGGAACTATAAACTATTTCTATGATTTTATCCCCTACCCTTCTCTCCTTGCTTGTTCTGTTTCAGCAGCCTTGGCCTTTGCTTTTTTCACAAACCTGCCAGACACATTTTATGCCTTGAAGCCTTCCTACTTTCAGTTGGGTTCCCCTGGAGAAACCCCAGATTTTCACATGGCTTATTCCTTCGTTGTCTTCATTGCCTTCAGGTCTCGATTCCTTCTCTTGTAGGCCATCCTCCCTCATCTCTCTTCTTTGATTTAGTATTCTCCAAAGCACTTATGTACCCCAAACAGACAATATCTGCTTACCTTGGTTATTGAGTCTGTTGTCTTAAAACATAACCTCAGTAAGAGTAGGGATTTCTATATTTTGTTTACTGTTATCCTCCCAACTCTTGCGTCAGGCGCATAATAGGTGTCAATACTACGTGTTGAACAATTTTCAAACTAAGTAAACATTGGTTTTGTTCCTGTGAGCATACACCTAAAGGCTTAAAATCTTCGTCTTCTAGACAGGAGTTCCTCTGTCTAAAGCCATTTCAAGTCAATCTTATCTCTCCTCAAAGGGTGATCTGGGTGCTGTTACTTGTCATTCTTTTTTTTTTTTCTCTCTACGAGATTAAAAAGACATAGTGCTGACTTTTGCCATCATTCAAAAAACACTTCAAGGACTGTTATAATGTTTTCCCCATAGATGTCTTCTTATGTCTTAGAGTTACAGTTACCAGTGCAGCTCTGTGTTTGCCTTTGAGTTGCTTTAGCCAGGACAATTCCTGTGATATCTCAAAACACCCCAAGTGTTCTGATTATGAAGAATAAGAAGACTTTATCCTATAGAGAAGTCCTCTTTAGAAAGTGGTTTGCTACTACTATAAGGAAGCATTGTAGATTTGAAAAATCATTTCCCATTTACAAAAAACAAATATAGCTCTTGAAAGCTCTGAAAGTTAAAAGTCATGTGTTAAATGCTGCCCCAAAGGGGCTCATAGCTGTTCCACTTTGCTCATGTGTGGACTCTCTAGTCTCTACCAACTTTTAAAAACTTTTAGTTTAGGTTCAGGAATGCATATGCAGGCTTGTTATATAGGTAAACTGCATGTCACAGTGATCTGGTGCACAGATTATTTTGTCTCCCAGGTAATAAAGATAGCACTAGGTAGATATTTTTTTCTTATCATCTCCCTCCTCCACTGTCCACCCTCAAGTAAGGCCGCAGTGTCTGGTTTTCCCCTTTTTGTGTCCATGAGTTCCCATTGTTTAGCTCCTACATATATAAGTCAGAACACGTGGTATTTGGTTTTCTGTTCCTGCATTAGTTTGCTTAGAATAATGCCCTCTAGTTCCATCCACATTGCTGCAAAGAACATGATCTCAGTTTTTTTTTTTTGTTTGTTTTTTTGTTTTTTTGTTTTGTGGCTGCATAGTATTCCATGGTATATATATACCACATTTTCTTTTTCTGGTCTACTGTTGATAGGCATTTAGATTGATTCCATGTTTTTGCTATTGTGAACGGTGTTGCAGTGGACATGCATATGCATGTGCCCTTATGGCAGAACAATTTATATTCCTTTGGGATAAACCTAATAATAGGACTCCTAGGCCAAATGGTAGTTCTGTTTTAAGTTTTTAAAGGAATAGCCATACTGCTTTCCATGATGGCTGAATTAATTGACACTCCCACCAGCAGTGTATAAGTCTTTTCTCTGCAACCTCACCAGCATCGTTATTTTTATCTATTGATGTCTCATTCAGAGTCCAATGGAGCAACTGTAAATTTATGGCTAACATCTGCCTTTATATAATTCAGGCATTTAACGTCTCATTAGTAGGATTAATAGGGAAGTATATTTTGTTTATATTTATATATTTATATAAGTTTATATATTTATATTTGTCTCTGTATTTAGAGACTATTGGCAGTCTTTGCCTGTCCCTTAAAAAAAAGGATCTAAAATTGAGAAATCAGACTTCCTGCTAAATTCTTCCCTTGCTTTGAGGAGCTCTGCCAGCTTAAAGAACCAGTCCACAGTAGCCACAGATAGTGGTTTTTGGCTAAGCATCAAGTGATTAACATTATTCATATATAGTCCAAAGTACAAAAGCTGGCTATGTTTTATACTAAGATTAGAATTGTGTTAAATACAGAGTTTAATAATTTAAAATGTTACCAAGAGATTTGATTTTTTAATGATTGGTGTGCTATGGATTCCTTAATTTTACCTGGAATTATATTTATATTGAACTCTAAAACTCCCTTTTTCACATGCACTTATAATTATGCAACTTCTGTATTCATTTTCAAATTGTCTTAATATCATGTTTTTTTTTTTCTATCTTGCATCAGAAGAAGAAATAGACACTTTTTCCAAATGTGAGATTTCAAATAGTGCCCACTGGTTCCCTTTTCTTATGTACTAAGAGACTTAGTTCCATCAAGTATTCCTCTATGGCAGATGTCTTTCTACAGGATCCTTCTTTTCAGTCTAAAGTATAACTGAGTCTTTTTCCATTAAAGCAAACAAGCAGCAACATTTTCCGTATCTTACTGACCCTTTATGCCACAGACAGACCTCTCTTAATGTCTTTATAATTCAGGTATGTTTGACTCATCTCTGAGTTTAATTTTCTAATCTTTACGCAGTCGAAAGGGCTACTTTTAAGGCCTATTTACTTAACTTTAAAGTTAATCTAAGTAGGCTAGCTGTCTTGTGGGTCAGTTTATTGTGAGGATGATGACAGTAATAGTTCATAGATTTAAATTGTACTTGTTATTTTAAAATCACTTTTAGACTCATGCGCTCATTTGTTATTGAAGAATCTTACAGTCTGTGGCAGATTTTTGTTTATGATTGTTGTGGGTGTTTAACATGTTCTTCTATAAAAGGGGATATTTAAGTATATTAATGTAGAATGGCAAAAGGATTTTCTTGGTATTTCCACTGTACAAGTCACCTGAAAACATCTATCCTTGTATTTTTTCTATTTCTGTTTTTCTATTACTTATTCTATATTCTGTTTTCAGTCCACATAGTTCCATATTCTCTAAAAAATTTAATGTTGTTAAAACCAAGCTTTCCTTGAAAATTTCTTATGATGACTTCTATATTAGAGTCTTCTTTTCATTTCTCTGGGTCTGGCAGATTCAACAACAAATGCTTTTGGACCTTCTACTTTTTACTCAAGGTTCTATTCTTCTTGACTCCTTAAAACCCTTTGGTAATTTCCTCCACCAATGGAAAACTATTTTGGGAATGTACATCTCTAGCCCTGTTCTTTTTCTTGTGTGCTAGCTGAGTATGACAACTAGCTGACTCCTATTTGTAAATTTCATATACAGCTATCTCAACTTATTTCTCCTCCTCATTCATTTTCGTATTTGTAATACTGTTTCACCATCCCCCAACTCATGCAAGCTTGATATTTTAATCAGCAATATTTTCCTAGCCTCCTTTGTTAATTCTACTCTTGTCTCCTGGCTATATCCCCTCTTTCACACATCAGTCTCTTATTTCCTGTCAGAAATCATTATAGCAGCTTCTTCATTTCTCTTTCGTACCCCTATATATGTCCTGCTCACATATATTCATCTATTTTTATTTTATTTTTTATTTTTTGAGATAGTGTCTCACTTTGTTGCCCAGGCTGGAGTGCAGTGGTTCTGTTGTAATTCACTGCAGCCTCAGTTTCTGGGCTCAAGTGATCCTCCCTGTTCAGCCTCCCAAGTAGCTGGGACTATAGGCCATGCCGCCATGCCCAGCTGAGTGGCTTTTTAAATAATTATTTTATGTAGAAATGAAGTCTTGCTATGTTGCTCATTCTCTTCTCAAACTCCCAGGCTCAAGTGATCCTCCTGCCTTGGCCTCCCAAAGTGCTAGAATTACAAGAGTGAGCCACCATGCCTAGTTTTAAATCATTCATTCTAGTTTTAAATAATCTAGTTTTAAATCATGTTTCTGATCATATTTCTAGACTTACAAACCTTATCTCCTGAAACTCAGCTTTGCAGCCCTGTCTTCTTGAGAGAACATCAGTGGTAGTCCCTTTAGCCCTACATGTCCCATATCTTTCTTTCCTCAATATAATTGCACATGAAGAGATTCCTAATCAATATGGCTAGAAGAGATTCCTCTTTTTTTCTCATCTAGCATATAATACAATCATGTTTCTACATGATTTGCTTTCTATGTTATATAATTACAATGTATTCTGGTATTATAAACTGAGAAAAGACAGATTTCAGGTTCAGTTACCTTTATATTTTCTGCAGTGATTATTTCAGGGCTTTATATATCAAAGATACATGCTGATTGGTGAATGAGTATAAAAACCTAATATTTTTTATATTTATATCATAGTTGCATTATATGGTACATGAAATTCTGTAAATGAAAGGTAATTCTGGATATAGCATCATGTAGCATATGAGTTAATAAATATGTTCATCATTTGTTATGGGTATATGGTTTTATAGCCTTAAATTTTATGGGAACCCAGTATATTTAATAAGGGATATTAATACGGGTAATAAAAGGTTGAGAATATCATTATCTTGGGAGTTTTCTAAAAATGCAAAGAGCAATAGGCCTGGATTTGGCACAAGTCATTTCCCCTTTCCTCCATGTCTCCCCAACCATTGTCACAAAAAAAAAGAAAAAAAAAAAAAAAAAAATCTTGCGTTTGAAACTTTAGAGGTCCCAGCAAGTATAAATCTGTAGAAATGTATCCCAGTCTTCAGGGGCAAAGTACTACTAGACATTATGGTGCTCAATGCCATTATATAACAGGGTGTTAAATGACATGGTATTCATTGTATATTCTATATGTGATTTTCATGAGCTATATATTATGGTTTTGTCAAAGGAAAAATCCTACAATTTCTTTAAAAAAATGTTTCTTGCTAAATCACAAAATACCTAAATAGAATATGTTGCAGAGGGGGCTATTTTGAATGTAAACTGAAGCAAAATTAATTAGTAGTTGCTGAAATGCTAGAGAAATAATCTTAATTTTAAACGAGCTGCATGTGATGTTTGATTTCATTACTGACAAAATCAGAAAAACTTCATTTATTATACCGTGAATGTTCATTATTTTTGCAATGTATTGCACACACATTTCCATTCCTTCCAACCTATTTTTTAGTCTCAGCATTTCTATTTTGACGTTAGAAAAATATACAACCAAAATCTATAAGACTTTGATTAAATGTTGATACAGCTGATTTCAACACAGCCAAAGCCAGTGACCATACATGGAATCTAAACAACAGCTAGTAATTACAATGTCAAAGGCATGTATACACTGTGTGTTATGTTTCATTGTCTGGCATGCAAATATAGTCTCCGTTTCCTTTACACTATGTCCAAAGTATAAAGAAAGCCAACCAAAGAGTTCTGTTTCGTTTACACAAAAGAACAAGGTTCAATCATGTTTGATAAGTTGCAAATTACTGGTAATACCACAAGTGTTGTTACAGCTGCTAAGAATGGTCAGGAGGATGTACAAAATGCAGCAAAGGCATGAATCAAAAGAAAAAAATCTAAACAAGTTTGAATGATAGTGTATAGTATGGCTAACTTTAACTTCACTTGGGGCCTGGAAATGCCATATTGGGTGCAGTGTGAGGTGCCTCATATGGAATCTGGCCTTGTATGTCTCTGCTAGTCTTTCAACTCTTTTCATACAAATGAAGTGGCCTCTTCTCAATTGCATGCAAACATTTACAAAGCAAAATTCTTAAGTTTTGTATTAAGGCCTGAGCCACCAGGGACAACGAAAAGGAATAAAGTCGGTGAAAACATTCAGAGACAAAAAAAAAAGCAATAAGCATTTTCCATAACAAAACTGAAACTCCATTCCAAGAATCAGACCAGGTTGGTGTAATAAAAGATAAAAAACAAACAAAGCTACTCTCCTGTGAACTTGAGTACTTGAAATATTAGATCTTTGAAAGACTCTAATTCATGTTGGAATTTAACTCATAAGCACTTACTAAATCCTGCCTTGTGCAGTAATTTCTCATTTCATACAATTTCATCTCTGATCCTCCCCCTACCCCACCCAGTGTTGGTAAATGTCGTTCATAATAGGAAAGGCTAAACAGGGTCCTGTGATTATGAAAAGAGAGTCATAAATTCCCGTTTCTATTCCTCGACACTGTAACCTTAAATAAGTTTCTGAAGTTTTCTGGGCTCTCATTTGTATGCATGTAAGATGAAGAGGAATGGGTGAAATAAAAGTTCCAAACTGATGGATCTAGAGCCAGGTGTGGCCTACAGAAATGTTTAATTGGATCCACAGATTGAATTAGGTTTAAATATTTAAAAGGCAGGACATTTTATATAAAACTCCAGATTTCCAGCCTCACTTGAAAAATCATAAAATCTGGCACTGCTGGGCTTGCATTTCCACATAGCAACTATTGGGTGCAGGTGAGTAGCCGTGGCCCCTTATATAATGCGTGCAATTCTCTCTTTAGTGCAGGACCTTAAGAGTCATTTATATTACCTTTCGCACTTGGAGTTTTAGCTTCTAAATGATCATTTTCTTCTCTGAAATTTATAGAACTATATTTTAAAGTTTGTCCTGAGTCATTTGTTTATGATTAATGTTCCTCCATATTCATAATGTGAATATCTACTAAATATCATAGATAGAAGTTATGTCTAATTAAAGTAAATCTATAGTATTTCCTACTTCATAATTATTGTATCAGTACTAGTAGTAGTCATAATAATAGTAATAATAACAGCAAACATTTAATGACTGCCAAGTTTGTACCTGGAAGAATTCTGAGTGCTTATACATGTATTAACTGGAAAAATGCTCAAAACAGTCTATTACTGTTTTGAGGACAGGACCGTCCATTTGAAATCAGTGAATCTCAAACTTTAACATGTATCAGAGCTCTCTGGAGGGCTTTTAAAAACAGATTGTCAATTGCCAACTCCAGAGTTTCTTAATCGGTAGATCAAAGGTGGGGCCCGACAATTTGCATTTTTAACAAATTCCAGGTGTTGCTGATGTTGCTGGGCCAGAGATTACACTGAGAGCCAATGGTGTAAATACTGTTATATCATCCATGTCTAACTGATGTAGTCAGTATTCGATAAATATTTGAAAGAGGATAGAAACTGCCAAATATAGGTGATATTACTCTATTAACTGATGAGGGAACTAAACTTGGTTAAGGTCACATGTGTACTGAATATCACAAGTCAGATATTAATACTTGCACCTACATCATAGAGTTATAGTGACGATTAAATAAGAATGCATGTAAAACTGCTTTGTACAGATTAAGTGTGCAATATGTGTTAGCTAGTTAGTATCCCTCTGGCCATTAAGCATATATAAAGATTTAGCATGGTGCCCAAGCAATTCCATATAAGCTTCCAGAATCACTTGCAATTAAACTGATTCAAGGGATTACCAATGCTTTCCATTCTCTTTCTAAAACATGCTTATCACAGCCCAGGGCATATGGAAGCTTCACAGCTCAAACACTAGTATATTCCCACACTGCTGCTTTCACTAATTGTCTTTGTTTATTTGTTTGTTTTTCCCTGAGACAATAGGTTTCTTTCCAACCTGTGTATTCCTGTTTTGGTTGTCCTTGCAATTTGAGTACTAGGCAAACCTATAAAATATGAATTTAAGAAGTAACATACTTGTTTCTAGGAAAACTAAGTTGAATGCTATAGAGGAAATTGTAAAATAATCAGAAAAAAATGTGTACTACATTTATAGTGGTGTGCATTTGTCTTTAAATGATGTATTTACAGTTAAAAGAGAAATAATTTGGATGTTACACTTGATTATCAATGTGATTTATGCAGGGATGAAAACAGAACACCAACAGTGAACTTATGTACTGGGAGTCAGCAACTGTGGCTTGTGTCAAAAATGGCCTGAGCCTGTATTTGTATGAACCATGACCTGAGAAAGATTTTTACGTTTTAAAAGGTTGTAAAAAGAAGAAAGAGAAAAAGAAGAGGCAGAAGAGGGTGGAGGAGGAGGATCTGCAGCAGCCTAGCGACAGAGGCCAAACATGGCCCTCGAAACCTAAAATATTTACTATCTAGTCCTTCCCAGACAAAATTTGAAGACGCACTTTATGCAATGAAAAGAATGTTGTTCCACATTAGCAGTGTATAGCTAGACTACACATCTATTTATACTTTAAATTAAAATATTCCAGGTGTATATATATCCTTGTTTAAAAAAATGGTAATTAGCGTCAGCTAATTTTTAAAATATTGCTCAATAAATTTGATCACATTCGATATAAAATTTTCTACTAGGAGAAGTACATAAAAAACATTCTCCCATTGTTCATTTACCGTATTGGCTTCAAGTCAGTTCACCTCTCTAGAGTGGCAGGATTTTAAAGGCTTTATTCCCAGATCTCACATTTTTTATCACCAGGCTTCCTGAATAGTATTTTGCTCCTGTGGAGTTGAATAGTCCTTACAAATGATAGCAAACCTATGAGACTATCCGAGGTATTTATTGGTGTACATATCATCTGTAACTGTCAATTTGGTGCCAGGCAATATTCTTGGTCACTGTTTCATAAGATCCCCAGTCTGCCTCTGTTAAGGGGCCCCATTTTCATATTGAGTTGAACTAAAGAAAAAACTCCTGCAGCAACTCTCTTATTCCCTGCATGGTGCTTTCCACAGCCAGTGTCTCTGCATGCATTGTTGTTTGGAATTTAATTCATTTCTGAATTACTTTACTTGACGTAAGTATGACTTCATTCACAGGAATCTTGGCTAGGTGAGGCAGTAGGAAAAGGTAAGGGTGTAAACTGTAACCTTCCATGCATTATCCATTTTCCCTAAAATGTATAGATGTACTGGTATTTTTTGTATAGCAGAGAACAACCTTAGGAAATAGTATTTTTTAAAGGCCTTTTAATCTCCAAGGTAAAATAAAGGTGTACTATAAAGCCATATGGTAATACTTTACAACAGCTGGCCTGAGACAATGTACTGCTAATTTGCGCAGTTCTTTTATGTAGGTTAAATGTCTTTCTTTTGCTAAATGCAGTTCTGAAGGCAAGGATATTATTAATTGCTAGTGCTGCCCCCTGGTATTCTGATAGTCACTGCTAATTATATAAACCAGTACACTAGTCTTAATGAACCATTTTTCTTCTGCTCAGAGATATTTGATCAGAAGGAATTCCACCTCTGGAACAACTTGTATTAGGTTAGTCCCTTGGGAAAATTTTAATTTACAAGATCCTTACTTAGAAAAAAAAAATCAAATCTGTTTCAAAGAGATTACATTATAAATGTAAACTTCCTAATGAGCTTGAGTGAAATGCTGTAGGCTACAACTGGTGAACTTTGAAAGTTTTTACCCTTTTCCTCTTCCTATATATATATTTTATGTAATCTATATCCTAAGCCCTATAAAGAGGCCAGCTGTTGCTTACAGTGAACTGACGCTTGTAGCCAAATCCTACATTTTCTCGGATATAGGTGACCCTTTCCTTTTTACTCTTTTCATTAAAAAATGCTTACTACTAATAAAAGCAGCTAACACTGCACTGATTATATACCAGATGCCAGGCTAAGTACTTCAACATAAAATACCTCATCTGATCTTCACAACAGGTTAAGGAACTTACCCACGGTTTCCTGGCTATTAATTGAACTAAAAAAACGTCGTGCTTCAAGTTTGCTAGAAATACAGATATTAAAAAAAACATTGAAAGCATGAAGAAAACACAGATGGCAGTTATTTATTTTAATAAATGTTCATCATGTAGAGGTCAGAACACTGATTTGTATTATGGCTTCCTTTATTTTCTTCTATTTGCATGTATGCAACATAAAATTGAAAATGTTACAATAATGTTATTTATAGCTTACTATATTTTGGTTATTTTAGTGTAAGTCTAAGAATAATGTTCAAATAATTAGTGATTATAACAAACATAGTTGATAAATGCCTTGTACATTGTACATAGTAACTTGTTTATATTATTCTAGTACATAAAAATATTCTTATTTATATATGGCATGAAGCCCTTTGTGAAAGTCCCTTAATCTTTCAAGTGACCTGGTTGAAGGTCTAAACTTATCATTCTTATTACATGTAAGAACAAATTGCTTCATCTCTGAGGAATTCAGTTTCTTGATGTAAGTGAAAAAAAAGAATGGTCATATTTTGTTGTTTCTAAGGTAATTTATAACTCCAAACTCTATAAAATTCTTAATTAAAATTTTCAAAAATCTTAGTTGTATGTTCAAATAAAGCCACAGATTTTGAAATCTGGTCTGTAGCTCATTTACTTCTTTGTTTCTTGCCATTCATTTTTCCCCATTTGACTCCATTTAGCTACCCTGTCCTTTATCACTTTCCTTCTTTAAAATAACAGTGACTTCATAGAGACACTTCTCTAAACAGAACTTCTATATTCTTGGTAGTGTAACAGTGGGTTAATTTCAGGGAAAAGCTGGCTGTTCTCCGCTAGTTAATCGAAATAAAAAGGCAGAGGAGGAAGGAACTTTTAAGCAATCATCCTTTGATGGCTGTCCAACTTTCTCTCCGTCTCTCCTTTCCTTTTTTGCTCCTTGCAGTAATTAAGCAAACCAGGACTAAAGCAACTTCCTGTTCATTTCTTGTCCAAGTCCGAAATGTTTAATAATTATGCTTCTCTACTCCCATCCCATCCCATCCCCAATGCAGATCTTCAAAGAAAATGCCAAAGGTTCCTATAGACCCTACCTATTATTTCTTCCAAAACTGAGGCACAGTCACACTTACAGTAGCCACCATTTTCTCTAAAGGGCACTTTTAGCCCTAGAGAGGAGATGAGAAGTGTTATGGGAGATGAGTCAGCTATGAACTTCATCAGTAGTTTCTGGGCAAATTATTAATATTTAGAAATTGGAGATGAGACTCTCAAAAAAATAATAATGATTACCAGGGTGATAGAAATTTATTTTATTCATGGTGTGGATGGAAGAGAGGAGAGGTTCAGAAGGAGGGAGATAGAAGAAAAAGAAAAGCCGGGCACGGTGGCTCATGCTGTAATCCCAGCACTTTGGGAGGCCAAGGCGGATGGCTCACCTGAGGTCAGGAGTTTGAGACCAGCCGGGCTAACATGGTGAAACCCCATCTCTACTATAAATACAAAAAAAATAAAATTTACCCGGGTGTAATCCCAGCTACCTGGGAGGTTAAGGCAGGAGAATCGCTTGAACCCAGGAGGCAGAGGTTGCAGTGAGCTGAGATTGTGTCATTGCACTCCAGCCTGGGCAACAAGAGCAAAACTCTGTTTCAAAAAAAGGAAAAAGAGAAAGGATAAAAATATGAGTATACTGTGCCCTGAGATATTTGTCAAGTACTAGTTTGTAGCAATATTTCTCTTTACATATTGTAGTTTGGTGTCTAATTGAGGGTTTTTCCTCAAATTAACATAGACATTCAATATTTATAAATTTTTCTTTTTCTGAAGATAACCAATATTTATTTTCTGAATATGAAAAAATTTCATAGAAGACCTAAAACTGGATAAATCCTTATGGGAATGGGTGCATCAATTTGGAGTAAAGAAGTGCTAATTTAGGGGAGTATGGTATACATTCTGAAATATTGGTAATTGGAAAACATAAAGATACCTCCTGTATAATTTCTATAAATAGCCACTCTCCCTGAACTTTTTAAACACACCCTAATGCTATGTAACAGAAAGTGACAAGAAAGGGTCCAATCTAGTCAATTGTTTGTGGAGTCAGCAACTGTCTTTACCTTGGCTGAACCTAACTCTTGCCTCCTTCCCCAACCCAGAGTATATTACTTTCTGTCTGTGCAATATTACTTTCTGCATTGAATAATTTCTAAGATGAAATAGACATACTATCCTCCTTCTTTTGCTTGAGGTCATTATCATTATTATTAATCTAATGATACAGAAAAAAATTGAATTTCTGAACACCAATGTGAAAATATTTTTGTAGGGCAAGATAAGTTTTGATGAAAAGATCTTTTGAGAAGTTACCCTAGGACTGGTACCCAGTGTTGGTAAAAGGAAGAAGAAATCCTTGCGAACGGTGTGTGGGAAGAATGGTTAGGGCATGTGACTTGGTGGCTGGCAGTAGGAAGTCATATGACCTTGTGGCTTGGCAGAGACACTTTTTTAAAGTGAAATATTAGCAGGCTGTGGGCTGTTACGTACCTACCTACCTACCCAACCTGCAATCCCATATCAAAAATAATATAGTCAATATGTTTGAATTTCCTATAAAAGAGGGGAAAGGAAGTTAATGTTTGAGGTCAAGATTGGCATTGGCTGAAACATAGTCAATAGAAGGGAACAGCTGACATCAGGGTGTTATTCTAAAGCTATGGTTCTTAGTGGATTTCTGGAGGAAGCTTTCTCTGCTCCTCTCTCAGCTTTAAAGCTTTCCTACCAATTATATTCACAGTCTAGACACCAAGTTCAGGTAAGAAATGTTCTGGGAAAAGCCTTAGATAAACATGAAAATGCCAAAAGGTGTTTCATATTTATCTAAGGGTGTGAAAGGCCCAGCACAGATGGAGGCAGTGATGAGTATTAACTAATGTTTAATAAAGCACATTCAATTTCCCTAATCTCTGTACAAATCTCAGTTGCATGTTATTATTCCATATCCAGCGGTGAGTCTACCTGACGTTGTATCACCCATTATGCTATGTTGGCCAGAAAAATCAAGAAGGAATGTAATTCAGCATTGTTTAAAGTTTGCCGGGAATCCTTAGTTGATGAAACAACCATTCTCAAAGGCCTCATCTTCTCTGTTATCCTGGTTTTAACTAACTACAGAAACTACTTTGTTAAAATGGATTGCAGACACAAAGGAAAACCATTTCCAAACCCTCCAGTCGGGTGAAAAAAAGTCACTGGCACTTTGTCCCGGGATCTACAGCAGTGTTTCTGGAGCCAGGAGCTCACACAATGCTTCCCCCCTGTCTTGCTGCTGGCAGATATGGCCTCTGGTTGGAAATAATCGTTTTTAATAATGCAGATCATCACAGGAGCTCGTGGGAAATCACTCTAAATATTACCCTTGGACTTTAGTATAGAAATATAGCAAAGGGAAATTGTCCCTATGATGCTCAAGGGTTAGAATAATATGGAAAAACCAACCCAGTTGAAATAATTTATTGTCTCTGCCATGCTTTTTGCATAGCACAGCTTAAGCTGTCATTCACTGACAGGCTATTTATATAGTCTGAAATTCCAAAGGATTCCTGGATTTGTGTTCTTCCACACTCTTAAATGATGCATAATAAGGTACTCCACAGAGGTCTTTTGTAATGAATATGGAGCTGTTTAGTTTGGGCCCCTTCAAAGGGATGGAAGAACAGTAACTGGCTGTTTGAAATTTTATATTATAGAAACTATACTCTGCCACTACTTGAATTTGTTAGCATCTTTAAAATAAACTCTACTCCCAGACAAAACCAAATCAATCTTTGTATTCTTGACATTTCACTTTAGAGGTCAATAAGAGGTGTAAATAGAAGCCCTGAGAAATAAAGGAAGTAGTTTTCCTAGACGGGTATTCTGGAAGAGATGTGTCCACTGTTGTTGATGTGTGTGTGTGTGTGTGTTTTTAAAGGTGGCCAAGCTTTTCTTGGCTTCTTTAGCCTAATTATAATGTCTGCTTTCTAGCTAGGTGTGGCAGAGTTCAGATTTGAGTCGCAGAGTTGTCAAGCCAAATACCTGCTAGACACCTCAAGCTGAATGTCTTGCAGAAACCCAAACCCCACCATCTTCAGACTCTTCCCTCTAACCACCACCTTCAAGTACCTAATTTTTACTCTTCCCTCTAACCACCACCTTCAAGTACCTAATTTTTCTCTTTCATTCATCATCTCAGCAAATGGCAAATTATTTGCCCATGAATCAAAAACATAAATGTCAGAGGATAGTGTGAAGAACAATATGAAGCAAGAGGGAGATATTTAGCTCAATTTGTGGTGGGTTGACCAGTCATTAAAACATAATTCTCACAAGATAAGTGGATTGTATCAATGTGAATATCCTGGCTGTAATATTTTATTTCAGTTTTAGAAGATGTTATAATTGAATGAAAGTGGGTAAAAGGTACACAAATCTCTTTGTATTATTTCTTACAACTGCACAAGCTATAAACCTGTAATTATCTCAAATTTAAAAAAATGCTTTAAATGTATCTGATTCAGGTATGGAATTCATGTCAATAGTATTCATTTAAGCATAAATTCTATTTTCACTGTATTTACAGATACATGCATAAATGTTATACGTAACTTTAAGAATATTTTTCTTCTGTATTCTAGTTCTTTGATTCTTCACAGTTTTGAGCAGATAAATAAAAAATATTTTTACTGGTTAATTATCAAATATAGCTGTAGGCTGTTGTTTGACATCCTATATAAAAACAGGCACATGGCAGAGTAATCAAGTAGAGTACTCTTTTACTGCTAAACTTGCACTCAGTAGGTTTCTTCATTTTACATGCAGCTTTGTCCTTGAGAGACCTTTACCCTCCTTTCCTGAAAGGCAATATGAGTTTTCTAATTATGTGTGACTCACTTTATATTTCATATTTCTCAAGGGGTAGTGAAACAGATTGATTATGATTCTATTTGTGGATTCCGCATTATGATTAATGACCTAGCTGAGAGTCGCTGGAATAATTTTGTGTCCACGGGATTATAGGATTATTTCCAAGGCCATCTGAGGACCTCATAATGGCAGGAGACAGTGAGGAAGAGTATGACTGTTTCTTTCTGTGTAATGTTTAGGAATGTGGTTTGTTAAAAACAGATGAAAAAATTAGGATGAAGGTCAACTTTACAAAAAAGCAACTCTCAGTCAATAAAAGTTCTGCCATACTCCCAGAAGACTACATTGTCCTTTTATAATGTGTTAACTCATTGCTTACTTAACAGAAATAAGTACAATATGCTGCTAAAAATTTAATTGCATCAGTGAGTTTCCAAGTGTATGGAATTTTTTTTAAAGACATGTTATTTGGGTGAGCTCTTGTTCTGTGAGTTGAATGCTCATCTACCAATTGTTGGTAGTTGAATACAGTCATTTTTGGTCATTTTAGCACAAATAAAAATGTTTCCTAATAGTAGAAAATAAAAGAAAAACTCTTCCTTTTGCCCAGACTGCTTAGGATACGCTTGCCTCAAGTGCTTTCATTTTCCCTCTGTTCATTTTACATGAGAGGATATGTTTATTCCCTAGAAAGCTTAATCTGTAATCAATTATATTTAACAAGTTAACTCAATTGTAAATGATATGATACAAATGAAGATTAAAGCTAATTTAGGACAGCATTTTTACTACTGTATAAATTAGCATTGGAAGAATCAGAAGGAACTGTGTTTTTGATTAAGGTTTGGTTTAGGCTGAAGGGTTTCAATAAGATCATTTTTATAAAACTCTGAGCTGGAGCCAATACCAGCTAAAAGATAACAGGATATATTAAAACCATGTTAGAAGTTTAAAAAGAAAGTCTATGAAAACCTTTAATCATGATACAAACTGTGTGTGCGTGTGTTGTAAAGTCTGTTCTCACCTGCCACAGTTTGATCATGGGCATACACTTCATGCCCTGCTCCCATTACTCCAAGCTAAGCTTTCAGCCGCTGTAGCCAGTGTTTTTGCTTTCCTGGCTAGCATGCCCTGTGTACAGTTTGCACTCTCCCTTAAAAATTTCCAATTCATGTTTCATGTTAAAATCTAAACATTCTTTTGAAATATTATCTTGATCATGGCCAGCTTTCTGCGTAATCCCCTTTTGTAGCTCTCTATTGGCCTCAAGATGGGCCAACATTCTTTACTATATAAAATGCACTGTAGTGTCTGCTTCTGCTCCACTAAGGTCATCCTTCACTACCTCTTCTGACCTTTCCCACTCACCCAAATTATGCTCTATGAATCTTCTGAGCTTTCTCTTATCTCCTAGTCTTGCAGTGTTTTTAGACTCTTCCTGGAGTATTCCCTGACTGCCTTCCACGCCTGTCATCTGACAAACTTTTAATAGTGGCTCAGGTCATGATTTGAAACTGATGAATCTCCTGGCTTGTGTGTGATAGCTTATTTGTCTGTCTTCCCAATAAGTAGGAAAGCTATTAGATTAGGGACTGGGTTTTTTCACCATTATATCTATTTTATAAGATTAAAATATGCTTTTGATGGTAGTACAAAACACAGTGGTAGATAGATGAAAGGCAGAACTCTTTGCCACTTATAGATCCAGAGGAGAAAAGGCTGCTATGCAGGGCCACACAGGGAAGAATAACAACCAGCTGGAGCTGTAGTGGACAGCTTACTTAGGCACGTAGAGTGGGTTTAGAGAGGTTACCGGACTCCTAGTTTATTGGCTAGTTTGAATAATTTTGCAGGGTCCAGGGCGTAGAGGCTGCTTCTAGTTGTCTGGTATCTGGATCTGGGGCAAGCAGGAGGGTTCATAGTTACCTAGAAGTGTAAGAACCTGATAAAGGAAGTGGCTGGGGTATAGACATAAATAGCTGCTCAAGAAGGGGATCTGGTGGCCTCTAGCTATTGCTGCAAAACTGGGTCAAGACAAGGTATAAAACAAAAACCAAACTATATTATACTATAGTTCAGAGTTTAAATTGTGTGCTTAATGCATATTTATTGATACAATGAGTGAAAAACAGTTACATATGTATATGCATGAATTATATGTTACTGTTTGATTCTATGACTATTGTGCTTTTCCTTAAACTGCTAGTTATGGGGTATAAGCTTCCAAGTGTCCACGTGTCACCTACCAGTTACAAAGTGTTTCTGGACCTGTTTTTGTATCTCTAAAATGGGTTTTAGACTCTCCTACAGTGAGAAGTGGTAAGATATCTGGGAAATGAAAAATTTACATATTTTATTTTCAGAAACATTACTTTGATAATTGTATTTATACAAGATAAAACTACTATAAATATGCTAGCTGACTGGACGTAAAATTGATAAAGTTAGGCCAAGAAGCAGTTTCTAGAGCTGGCAGGCCAAATTTGCTCCCCGCTTTAAAAACTACGCTTACAAATTAGCTTTATATGAAACAATACTCTTCTGGAACATGAATGTTGGCACTGAAAACAATGCTAACACATGAAATAAAAAAATAGATTATGCTTTATCTTTAAACATTAAAAATAATTTAGATACTTTCTAAATTATATTCTTGCTGTAGTTGCAATTTGAGAGGCATAATAAATAAATGTATTTGCAGATTTTATTCATACTGAACTGTTTTAAAGAACCTTATGAAGACAAATGTTGCTTTTCAGCCAGGGCCAAAGTAAAAAATGAAGAAAAATTAAAGCTGTAGTTTTCTGGAGTTAGTATCTTTTATAATGTTTTGATTTGTTTGTATTGTTAATATTATTTACAATATGATTAAGACCAAGTAGCTTATTACATGCAGGATTTTTTTTTTCAGCTATAAGTGAAAGATAAGGAATTCTAAACCGTAAATATATAATGAACAACATGTTCATCACGTCTCCAGTGGTCTTAAATTGTGTGTGTCTGTTAAGTACCTTATCTCTAAGGAAGGTGAGGAAAGAATATGTGCAAAAAAAGTGCACTAAAACAAACTAACAAGCAAATAAACAGAAAACAAATGCTAAGGTGTAAGGTATTAGACCACAATTGTGAAGAAGGAACTCATTTAGAGTCACTCAAACAGTTAATTTTGTATCTTTTATCCTTTGCTGGAATCGTCTATTTTAAACTTATTTTTATTTTGAAATAATCCCATAAAACTTGCAAACACAATACAAAGTATTGTTTTTGAAAGTAAGTTGTTGAGCTAATTATAACTTAAATACTTTAATCTTGTGTGATTTATTATAAACATAGTCAGCCTCCTACATAACCACCATACAGCCATCAAAATCAGGAAATTAATATTAATATATTATTATTAACTCATCCTCAGACCCTACTCAAGTTTTTCCAGTTTTGTCAATAATGCTTTTTTATAGAAAAAGTTCAGGTCAGAATCATGAGTTGCATTTAGGTGTTATATCTCTTTAATCTCCTTTGGTCTGGAATAGTTCAGATTATTTCCTTGATTTTCATGACCTTAATACTTTTGATGATTACAGGACACATATTTTATAGAATATTATTTAATTTGTGTCTTTCCAATGTGGTTTCATGAGTAAATTCAGGTTAAGCATTATTGTTAAGAATATATCAACGATGCTATGTCTTGTTTCATCCTATCAGGTGGTTCACAAGTTCTACTTATTCCATTACTAATGATGTTAACCACTCTAGCTGATTGCCCATACCAGCCACCCACTTCACAGTATGCATACCCCCTCTAATCCGCTTTGGCTGACAAGCCATATTGGACCACCTCTCCAAAAGTGCATCTTCTCCAGCCTGACTTGTTCTGGCCACTAATGTTTTTAGAACTGATTTTTCAAGAAAGGGAGGCAAGGGAAGGGAAACCATGGCAAGACAAGGCAAGGGAAGAGGGAGGGAAAACATCTTTAACTTCACAGGCATTATATACTCACAATCTTTAATGAATTAAAAAATATATGAACTTCTGGTTTTGGGTACTATATAAAAATGACTTGGAAGTCATCACTGCTATCCTCACAATAAGGAAAAAAAGGTAACTGAAAATTAACAACTTTTCTTAGATACATCAGAGAAGTGAGTTCACAAGGTAAGCCACCATCCCCCAAACTGGAGAGTTAGGTACAAACAAACAATCACAGCATACTGAGAGCAGAAAATGCCACAGGAGCCAACATTTGGTGAGAACACTTAAAGAATACTTAATTGACTAAATACTGGAGTCTGGGTGTGGACTAGCTTAAGAGATAAAAACTCCTGAAATCCCAGAATTGGGGGATTTCTCATACTTTTGTTAGTTTTACCTCTAAGAGCCCCAATATGTTCTCACTGTGAAGATCCAGGAAAAATCCCTTCCTGCTTCCAGCATTTGGAAATGTGTCCAGAGCATTCTGTTCTCCTTAACAAAAACCTGTCAAGGGATACTGTTTTACCAGAGCCTAACCAAATTCAATTGTTCCTTAGTTTAACTGACCTGGGCAAAAGGAAATACCCAACTTCAGCCCCCTCTAGCCTTTCTATCTCACCTAAAGGGTTAAACATAAAAGTTGAGAAACACTGGTAAAAGTCATAACCTGGGGCACAAACTCACTGAAAGACCTACACACAGGAGTATACAACATTTCTCTGATGACAATAAGGAATGTGTATAATAGCAAGCTCCTAGAGCTGAAAAAATCTGTGAGGTTCAGATTCCATTTAAGAAGTCATCTCTAGGGAAAGCTGAATACAACAGGGGAGAGAAAAACAAGGACATCAGAGAAAATTTTAACTTCTGAATTATACAACTATAGCAAAGAGTAAACATAGCCTAAATCCTAGCCAGGTAAACATAACATGTCACCTATAGCCTATCTTAGTTCCTTTTACATATCATTTCTAACTTTCAACAAAAAAAATTATAAGAGATGGTAAAATAGAAAAACAAAATCAAAACAAAACTAAACATAGTCTGAAGAGACAGAAGGAGTCAGAACTAGTCTTATATATGGCAGATTTTGGAATCATCAGATTGGAAATTATTACTGACTAATATACTAACAGGTCTACTGAAAAGTAGTTGACAAAATGAAAGAACAGATAGATGATATAAGCAGAGAAATAAAAATTCTAAGGAAGAGTCATAAGAAATACTAGAAATCATAATGCAACAGAAATGAAGGATATCATTGATGTGCTCATCAGTAGACTGGACTGTGGGAAGAATCACCGAGGATGAAGATGAGTTGATAGAAACTTTCAAAGCTAAAAAGTAAATAAAATACTTGAGAATATCCAAGAACTGTGAGTCGGTTTCAAAAGGTGTAATGTATGTGCAATGGGAATACAAAAAGTAAAAAAGACAAAAGGAAAGGAAGATATATTTTAAGAAATAATGTCTGAGAATCTCCCCAAACTATTGACAGACACCAAATCTCAGATCCAGAAAGCTCAGATAAGTATGAAAAAATGTATACCTAGGGATATTATATTTAGACTTCAGGAAATCAAAGACAAAGAAGAAGTATTTTAAGAAGTCAGAGAAAAGAAACACCTTACCTATAGAGGAACAAGTATAAGAATATACCAGACTTCTCATCAGAAACCGTGCAAGCAAGGAGAGAATGCAATACAAAGAAAGTATTGAAAGAAAAAAAGCCCAATGACCTAGAATTCTGTGTTCAGTGAATTATTTTTCAAAAGGAAATGAGAAATAAAGATTTTCTGAGACAAAAATTTGAAGGAATTTGTTATGAGTAGACTGAAGTGAAACAACTCAGAAACGAATTCATATTGCATGTTCTCACTTATAAATGAGAGCTAAATAATATGGACATATGGACATAGAGTGTGGAATAGTAGTCGTTGGAGACTTGGAAGAGTAGAAGGGTGGGAAGGGGATGAAGGATGAGAAATTACTTAATGGGTACAAGGTACACTATTTGAGTGTTGGTTTCACTAAAAGCCCAGACTGTACTACTATGCGATATATCCCTGTAGCAAAACTGCATTTGTACCTCTTAATTTTTTTTTTTTTTGAGATGGAGTCTCATTCTGTTGCCCAGGCTGGAGTGCAGTGGCACAGTTTCCACCTACTGCAGGTTCAAGCGATTCTCCTGCCTCAGTCTCCCTAGTAGCTGGAATTATAGGCACATGCCACCACACCTGGCTAATTTTTGTATTTTTAGTAGAGACGGGGTTTCACCGTGTTGGTCAGACTGGTCTCAAACTCCTGACCTCAGGTGATCTGCCCACCTCGGCCTCCCAAAGTGCTTGGATTACAGGCATGAGCCACCACACCCGGCTTGTACCCCTTAAATTTAAACACACACACACACACACACACACACACACACACACATACACACACACAATGTTAAAAGAATTCCTCCAGAGGGAAGGAATATGATATAAATCTGAAAACTGGATTTATATAAAGGAAGAGCATTCAAATGAAATAAAAGCAGATAAAATAAAATTGTTTCCATTTTGTGTTTTAATGATCCAAAAAGCAACAGTTGAAAACATTAATAGCAACAATCTATTGAACAAATACAAAGTTATAGATAAGTGAAATGTAAGACAGTAGTGTTAGAAGATGAGAGGGAGAAATTGGAAATACTTTGCTATATGGTACCTGTAATAAAAAGGGGAACTAGATTAGTTGTATACGTATATTGTAAACTTTAATCATTTAAAAAATTAAAAAATTAAAGAAATAACTACAATTGGTATACTAAGAGGGGAGAAGAGAAAATAGAATCTTATAAAATGCTCAAGTAAAACCAGAAAAGGAAAATAGCGAGTGGAAGGAAAACAAAGAAACAAAGAAAAGGGGAAACAAATAGAAAACAGCAAGAAAATGTAGTTGATAATAACCCAGCACTATCAATAAACACTTTAAACATCAATAATCTAAGTACAACAGTTAAAAACAGAGGCTGTCAGAGTGGATATCAAAAGAAGATAAGACCCAATTATATTTTGCCTACAAGAAAAACCACTTTAAATATAAAAACACAAATAGAAACAGGTATGAAGAAAGATATGCCATGCTAACATTAATGAGAAGAAAGATGAGGTAGTTATGTTAATTTCAGGGAAAGCTGACTTCAGAGCAAGAAAAATTATCAGAAAGAAAGACAGGCTTTACATAATGATAGAAGTGTCAGTTCTCCCAGAAGACATAATAATCCTGAATGCATATATGTTTAACAAAACTATATTAAAATACATGGGGTAAAAACTGTTAGAACAGCAAAGAGAAATGGGAAAACCCACTATTATATATGGATAATTAAACTAACAGGAATTAAAGAGATTCAGCAGATAGAAAATAATTATATAATGTAACTGAATAACACCATCAATCAACTGGATCTATTTAACATTTACAGAACACTTCACTCATCAACCTAATAATATATATTCTTTTCAAGTTCACATAACATTCACCAGGATAGACTACATTCCTGGCAGTGAAATATGTCTGAACAAATTAAAAATAATAAAAATAATACAATGTCCTCAAAATGATAATAGAATTAAACTAGAAATTAATAACAGAAAAATAGCTACAAAAATCACCAAATAATTGGAGATTTAACAACATACTTCTAAATAATGTGTGATTCCAAGAAGTCTTAAGATAAATTATAAAATATTTCAAAGTAAGTGAAAATAAAAATACAACTATCAGAATTTGTGGCCACGTGTGGTGGCTCACACCTGTAATCCCAGCAGTTTGGGAGGCCAAGGCAGGTGGATCACTTGAGCCGAGGAGTTTGAGACCACCCTGGGCAATACGGTAAAACCTCATCTCTACAAAAAAAAAAAAAAGTCTCAGAAGGCAGAGTCGGAGGATTGCTTGAGCCCAAGAAGCAGAAATTGCGGTGAGCCAAAGTCATGCCACTGCACTCCAGCCTGGGTGACAGAGAGTGAGTACCTGTTTCAAAAAAGAAAGAAAGAAAAAGAGAAAAAAATTGCGACATGCAGCAAAGCAGTGCTTAGAGAAAAATTTATAGTACTAAATACATGTATTAGAAAAGGCAAAAGATCTGAAGTCTGTAAGTTTCTGCCTTACAAAACTAGTAAAGGAGAGCGCATTAAATCCAAGGAGAAAATAAATAATAAATTACAAAATGAATCAATAAAATTGAAAGCAAAAAATTAATACAAAAATCGATAAAACAAAAAGATAGTTCTTTGAAGAGATTAATAAAGTAACTAAACCTCTTACTAGGTTAACCAAAAAAAAAGAAGACACAAATCACTAATATCAGAAATAAAAGAAGGGGTTATCACAACAGATAGCACAGACATTAAAAGGATAATAAAGAAATATTATTATCAATTCTATTATCCTAGAGTGTGTGATGCTGAAATGAGCACATTTCTATTACTCAGAATTTGGAAAATTTAGATGAACTGAATCAGTGCTAGAAAGACACAGTCTACCAAAACTCAGATTATATATCCATTAGAGAAATATGTAATTTGAATAGACCTATACCAATTAAAGAATTTGAATCAATAACTAATAAATTTTCAAACAGAAAAGTTCAGACCTAGATAGTTTCACTGGTAAATTCTAACAAACTTTTAAGAATTCTCTACAATCTTTTTTGCAATTTAAAAACTGAGGAAATACTTTCTACCTTATTCTATGAGGCTGGAATTACCTTCATATGAAAACCAAACACATACTTTACTGGAAAGGAAATTATAGACCAATATCTGTCATAAAAAATACATGTAATCTTCAACAAAATATTACCAAAACAACTCATAAAAAGAATTACACACCATGACTGATATGGTTTGTCTCTGTGTCCCCACCCAAATCTCATCACGAATTATAATCCCCATGTGTCAGGGCTGGGGCTTGGTGGGAGGTGATTGGATCATGGGGGTGGTTTCCCCTATGCTGTTCTCATGACAGTAAGTTATCATGAGATCTGATGGTTTTATAAGTGTTTGACAGTTCCTCCTTCACATGCTCTTTCTTGCCTGCCACCATGTAAGATGTGCCTGCTTGCCCTTCGGCCATAATTGTAAGTTTCCTGAGGCCTACCCAGCCATGTGTAACTGTGAGTCAATTTAACGTCTTTCCTTTGCAAATAACCCAGTATTGGGCATTTTTTTATAGCTGTGCAAAAAAAAAAAGACTAATACAATGACCAAGTAGGTTTATTTCAGATGTACAAAGCTGGTTCAACATTTGAAAATCAGTTAATATAGCCCATGTGATCAATAGGCTAAAGAAGAAAAAATATGTGATCACATCAATAAGTGTAGAAAAAAGCATTCATGATAAAAACTCTCAGCAACCTAGGAAAAGAATTAGCATTATACTCACTGATAAGAAACTAGATGCTTTCTCCCTAAGATTTGGGACAAGAAAAATATGACATCACATCTTACCACTCTTATTTAGCATTGTTCAGGAAGTCTTAACTAATGCAATAAGACAAGAAAAGAAAACAAGATATATACAATTTGGGATAGAATAAATAAAACCCTTGTTTACAGATGATGAAACTGTCTGTGGTGGTTAATATTAGGTGTCTATTTGGTTGGATTGAGGGATGCCTAGATGACTGGTAAAGTATGATTTCTGGGTATGTTTGTCAGGTTGTTACAAACGGAGAGTACGTGGACTGGGGGAGGAAGATCCACCCCCAATGTGGGTGGGTACCATTCAGTCAGCTGCCAGATCAAATCAGCTTCTGCTAAAACAAAGGAGGAGGAAGAAAGTGGGAAAAGTTTGCTTGGCTACTCTTCTGGCTTTCTTTGTTTCTTCTTCCCATGCTAGATGCTTGCTTCTGCTTCTTCTGTCCTTGGACATCAGACTACAGGTTCTTCAGCCTTTGGACTCTGGGACTTGTAACAGGAGCTTTCTGCATGCTCTCAGGACTTTAGCTTCAGACCATTGTCACCTTCCTTGGTTTGATTTTGGGTTTCTCTCTTTCCCCAGCTTGCAGATAGCCTATTGTGAGACTTTGCTGTGGAATCATGTGAGCCAATTCTCTCTAATAAACTCCCTTTTATATATACAAATATTCTATTGGCTTTGTCACTTTGGAGAACCCTAATACACTGTCTATATAAAAAAAAATCCTGGCCGGGTGGGGTGGCTCATGCCTGTAAGCCCAGCACTTTGGGAAGCCAGGGTGGGTGGGTCATCTGAGGTCAGGAGTTCAAGACCAGCGTGGTCAACCTGGTGAAACCCCATCTCTACAAAAATTAAAAACTTAGCCAGGTATGATGGCAGGTGCCTTTAATCCCAGTTCCTCAGAGGCTGAGTCAGGAGAGTCATTTGAACGTGGAAAGTGGAGGTGGTAGTGAATTGAGTTCATGCCATTGCACTCCAGGCTGGGTGACAGTAAGACTCTGTCTCAAAAAAAAAAAAATCCCAAATAATGTACATAAATCCTCCTAGAACTAATAAGTAATTATAGCAAAATACTGGAATACAAGACTAATATGCATGTTAACTGCATTCTTACATATCAGCAATTAAAAATTAGAATTTGTTTCATTTATGTTAACATTACATTGCCACCAAAAAACCTGAATTTGTATAAAGCGAACAAAATATGTGTAAAACCTATATGAAGAGAACTATAAAACTTTTAATGAAATGGTTCAAAGAAGACCTAAATGAATGGAAAGGTATTCCATTTTCATGGATGGGTAGACCCTAATATTTCCTTAAAAATAAAATATATTAATAAAAAAGTAATAAATGCACAGGATAAAAGATGCATTCACTGTAAAAAGAAATTTAACTGAAATATGTTCCCCTTAGACTTACAACTCTGCTTCCCATTGTTGTGATGTTCCTATGCTTCCTTGCAGAACACTGTTTACTAACGTAAATATATGTGCATATTTACATGTGCACTTATATATGTGCATACCTATACTCCTTTTATTTATACAATCTTGGTAATGATTTATTTTGATAATATTGCTTGGAGATCTATATCAGCACATACATATATATCTCATTATAAAAAATTGAGTAGTATTTGCCATTTATTGATGAATTTAAAAATTTTTGTTGTTGTCCTAGTTTTTCGTTGTTGTATCCACAGCATAAATTTCTAGCTGTAGAATTATTAGGCCAAAAGGCATGGACATTTTAAATGTCAGTAAATATTGCCAAATTACCCTCCCAATTTTGTGGCAGTGTATCTTATTAATTTCTCCACGTCTATTTTTGCCAATCCAAAATGGGTAAAAAAACATTTTACTTAATTTTCATTTGTGTTCCTATAACTATGAATTATATTGTTCCTTCTTATTCATTATTGCATTTTTTATAATGAATCATTTCAAGTTCCTTTTATATTTCTACTTGAACAGCTAGCCTCCCTCATTCGTTTTTAATATTTTCCTGATTCTTTTAGGATATTTTTCAGATAAACTTAACAGCAATTGTCACAATAAAACACAGTTTCTCCTGTCATTAACATTTTGCATTTGTGTAGTGTATTTATTACCATTGAAAATTATTTTAGTATCATAATTATGATATAATTTAGAAAGCAGTGATATCTTTAAAATATTGTTTTGCTATTAATAAATACAGCTTCATTTCTCATATCTCTAAGAAGGGTTTGAAGTTTTAAAATTTAAGTAATATATATGTATAAATCTTATTTCTAGAAATATCATTTTCCAGTCTTTTAAATAGTAACAATCTAATTCTGTGAAAACATGCTTTGAGATAATCTAAGAAACATAAACTTAGTTAAAAGTTAAATAGACTTTTTTTACCTTCTATCAACAATTGTTTTCATAAAAACCTTTCAAAAACCAGATTCTGTTACTTTGTGCTAATCCTAGAAATAAGAAACTTTATGGTTGAGTTATGAAGTACTTGATATGATATTTACCACTTTTCTGTTCTTCACACCTTTATTATATCCAAAAACCATGGACTTTTGCACCTTCCTTTATAAGATAAGCTTTATAAAACTGTAATTTTAGAAATCAGTAACTGGTTTCTCTACAATTCCAGATAGAATATTATCACAGAAATTACTCAAAGAAGAGAAGTCATTTTCTGGGTGGAGTAGGATAGGGATGGTGTGGGTTTGGGGGATGAGATAGATGAATGGGAAAACAAATTTTCAAAAAAAAAAAAAGTATGTTGCTTTTTCATCTTCTTTGGGCAAGTAAAGAAAAGGAAGACCATGACAAAAAATATAAAGCTGGGTGTGAGATCTAATATTACCAGTGCACATTTCTGTGCTGCAACTTACATATACTTCAGGACAACATTGTGAGATATATTCTTTGTTATTTTACAGATCAGAAAATGTAGGCCCAGGATGCTAAATTTCCAAAAGTCACAATCACAGGCTTAGTTTTGAAGACCAGGGTCTTGAACTCAAGCCTAGTCTGACTCCAAACCCAATGTTCTCTTCATAATGCATGCTGCCATTCAGAAACCATTGATTGCATAGGGAAAGAATACCAGGTAATTCACTATGCATAATAGAGTAGTAAAGCATAATTAGTATGCCTAAATAAAATGGAAAAAAATTCAAATGAGCGCATTTTCCACTTATATTCTATAGGCAGTTTCATCAGGCATATTACATTTTATGATACAAACAGCATAAACACCACTGCTTCTACATTATATACTGCTTTTTTTATGCCCAATCATCCTCTCTATTGCTTGTAATACATAGTTTTTTCTATGAAATATTTTATTAGCAAGCTATTTAAGAACCTAAATTTCTTTTCTCTTTCAGAAGAAGGACTCGATATCAGCCATTTAACAAAGGCAGATTCCAGCCACTTCCCTTCCCTAATCCACTTTCATTAATTTTTCTTTGTCCCTGGTACTATAACCTTTCTATGTATATTCCCATACATTTCTCAGGCTGTAAAGAGTAAGCCATTTTAAAACAGCAAATCAAGAAATTCAGAGTTGAGAAAGCCCCTGGAGGTCATCTGGATTACCATTCCTTATAATGCCTCATATATATCCAGAAACAGTGTATAAAATTACACTCAGAACTGATCTAGGGAAGACATCACTTCTCCACAAATACAATGACTTTTACTGCTGACAACATTCAGTGCTTGACTTAACTCCAATGCTTCAAAAAATTGGATCTATAGCCCTGATCCTAGCTAGAATGAATTCCAAGTATTCCCTGCTACTTTGCGTTTCTGGCTCCTACTGCAGGTGCTGCTGATTAGACCCTAGCTTTATGCCTGCTTCTAGCTTCAAGAGTCTGAGAAAACAGGTATTTGACATCTGCAGTAGGAAAAAAAAAATGTCAAACATCCCCTACCTTTGTCAAGATCTCTACTACAACATAGCTTCTGAAACTGAACACATTGTTCGAGATAGCTTATGACCAATGCAGTATGCAATGCAATTAGCAACCTTGATCTGAAGAGAATGCATAATTATATTACAGCACATGCCAAGACTATATGAGCATTTTTCATATCCATATCAAAGGGTTGGTTCATAATTAAGCTTGCAGTTAACTATAATCGTAAAACTCTGTCCTTTTACTGCTATTTCATCATGTGTCCTCCTATCCTGCATTTGTACATTTGTGGCTTGATTTTTTTTAACCCAAATATAGAACTTCATATTTAGCCCTCTTACATTTCACTTTGATAGTTTTGACCCATTTTTCCAACATTTTTCAATCCTTTTGAATACTGTCTGTATCATCCAATATAGTAACTATCGCACCACAGCTTTGTATTATGCATATATTGGCTAAACATGCTTTTTGTTTTTGTCCAAAAATGCTGAAGAGAACAGCAACACATATAAAACACTGTGGGGTACCACAGAATATTTCCATTCTGGGTGGCACTGAACCATTAATATTTCAAGCCATATTGACTAAATTTATCTAGAGTTATGTTCAAAATGTGTTCATATTTTTAGTTTGCATTATGATGATGGCGATGATAAAAGGGATATATGAAAAATATTTAAAAGAAAATTTATAGTATGAGCATTATACAATAAGGAAGTGGGACGTGATTAATAATCAAAGATAACATTCTCCAATATGGACAATATATTCTTGAAAACTAAAATGAAAAATACCAGATCATTATCATGTGTACATTGAAGATCTGTCTTTATCATATTACTACAAATCTCAGAGGAAACAGCAAACATTTTCTGTGAAGAGCCAGATAGTAAATATTTTAGACTGCATGCCATATAGTTTCTGTTGGAAACAGCCAACTCTGCCCTTGTAGAGAAAAAGCAGCCATAGACAGTACATATATGAGTGGACATGATTTTGTTCCCATAAAACTTTATTTGTAAATGTATATGGCAGCCAGATTTGGTCCCTAGGCTCTAGTTAGTCTATGTGTGTTTACAAGATGGTTTCTACAAGGCCCACAAAGTGGGCATGTAGACTCACATATAGATGAAAAATTATAATATTTTCATTTTAAATATTATATTCTCATAGTGTGTATTTAACATTTTAGAAATTTAGTATACTAGGTTCTCAAGAGCCAGAACTGTCTTGTTTCATTTTGAACTTCAGTACCCAATAATGTTCTGGTACTTGGTAGTTGCTCCATATAAGTTGGTCATTACTCAAATATGAACATGCTATTTATAATGGAGTCAGCATTCCTAGGTGTGGTGGACTCAGGTCCTCCTTAAGAACAAGAACAACGGGCTTTGTACTTCTAATGCTGGGAGTGCTGCTGGTAGACAGCCCTTAGCTGAAAACCCTTAGGAATTGCTTAGGGTCAAGAAAGCAACCTCTTCCAAGGTCATGTCTTTTTCCCAGGATGTCCTGTATCCAGTGACAGATCAACATGAAGGATAAGGCCTATTTGTTATTTCTTTTCTTTTCTTTTTTTTTTTTTTTTTTGAGACAGTGTCTTGCTCTGTTGCCCAGGCTGGAGTGCAGTGGTGCGGTCTTGGCTCACGGCAACCTCCGCCTCCCAGTTTCAAGCGATTCTCCTGCCTCAGCCTGTCAAGTAGCTGGGACTACAGGCGCATGCTGCCACGCCTGGCTAAGTTTTTGAATTTTAGTAGAGATGGGGGTGCACTGTGTTGCCCAGGCTGTTCTCAAATCCCTGAGCTCAGGCAATCTGCCCACCTCAGCCTCCCAAAGTACTAGGATTACAGGCGTGAGCCACCACGGCCAGCCAAAGCCTGTTTCTTTATTCTAACTCTGGACAAGTCTGAAGGTCATTTCAGCTTCAGAGTTCCTAGCTGAGGTTTTCATTGAGAAGGAATTACAGCTAACCTCTCTATTCTCAAAACTTCTTCGCTAAATTTTAATTTCAAAGGACTCCTACTATAGTTTGCCTTTCTGTCCCACCCAAATCTCATCTTAAATTGTAATCTCCTCGTGTCAAAGGAGGGAACTGGTAGGAGGTGATAGGATTGTGGGGGCAGTTTTACCCCTGTTGTTCACCTGATAATGATAATGAAGGAATTCTTATGAGAGGTGATGGTTTAAAATGGCAGTTTCCTCTGTGTTCTCTCTCCTGCTGCCATATGAAGGTTTTTGCTTCCCCTTCACCTTTCGACATGATTTCCTGAGGCCTCCCCAGCCATGCTGAACTGTGAGTCAATTAAACTTCTTTTGTTAATAAATTACCCAGTCTCAGTACCTTTATAGCAGTGTGAAAGTGGACTATTACAAACCCCTAATACTCCTCCTGCATTCTAATATCTGCCACAGAGTCTAATTTCCAGTGAATGCAACAAGAATAATAATATTTGCTATGGTTTGAATGTAGCCTCTCCAAAATTCAGGTGTTGCCAATGTGATAGTATTAAGAAGCAGGGCCTTTAAGAGGTAATTAGTTCATGAGGGCTCCTCCCCTAATTAAGTCCCTTATAAAGTGGCTCCTTGCAGGATTCAGCTCGCTTCTGCTTCTGGGAATGTAGTGTTCTTCTCTCTGGAGAATGCGGCAATAAGGCACCATCTTGGAAGCAGAGAACAGCCCTTACCAGACGATGGAATCGAATCTACCAGGGCCCTGTTCTTGGACTCCTGAACTGTAAGAAGATAAATTCTTGTTTTTTTTTAAATTAACCAATCTCGGGTGTTGTTTTATAGCAGCTCAGAATTGACTAAGGTGATATTTTTACTCATTATGAAGATAATAATTTAAATAATATCAATTCAAAGTTTTACTACCTTCAGCTAATCTCCTACAGGCTAGCCTTATGTAGTATGATTTTGAAAGCTATCCTCTTATTAGAGCCCATGTGGGTTCCTTTTGACTCTCCAAAACACTCCCCTGTTGCAGTTGGTTAAAATTGGTAACCATACTAATTGCTCACTACTTACATCACTTTATGTTTTTACAGTTCTCACAATTCCTAGAGTAAGCACCTCCTAACTATTAATGTTGAGGGCCACTAAGACCTTGCCCCACCAATCTTGAAAGTTCTTAAACTTCACCAGAACATACAACAAATAAATCTTCAGTGAGTTTCTACTTTGGAAACGGACTTTGTGGAATATTAGGGAAATACAAGGAGTAAATATAAGACTCTGTTCCTGTTTTACAGAGAAATTCAACTCCTGTTAAAGTTCCTTCATGTTAAGGTAGTTTCTGTTAAAATTTTTCTAGAGATTAGACAAATGAAAGGGAAACTAATGCTTCTAACAAATATAAAGTGCCTAAAGGATAGCGAAGAAAATTTACAGTGTGGAAGAAGATGATCATGGAAGGGAACAATGAGGATACTTTTAAAGGAAATGTCTTCTTCCCCAAAACTGCTTTTCCTCAAGTGATTTCGAAGTCATGTATGTAAAATCACGTTGTGGGTAATTGAAAGCAGGAGTGAAAATAAAAACAGAACTGAGAGAAGAAACGATAACTTTTATTTAGCACCTTCTGTTGCTAGGGAGTTTTTTGAGCACTTTACATCTGTTAATCATTTCATTATTAACTGTGAGGTGGGTTTGCTGTTTCCCATTTTACAGATTAGGGAACAGGTGTGTATAGGGCAATCAGATAGTATACTTAGTGATAGACAGCTATTCATAGTGGACTGAGACTCCAATTCATTCTGACTCTGATTTTTTCTCTTTAAATTACATAAAAATCACAAAACATGCACACAGACTGAAAAAGACAGAAACGTATATACACTGTAATTTTAATTGCAGTGCAGCAAAGATGATTGATCTGTTTTTTAATTAGCATCAGAGGAAGAAACCTGCTAAACAGATTTCTAAATCTATAGACAGAACTTGTTCTAGTTATACAGTATCATATGCATTTAGATTGGGTGAACTGTGAAGTCTCTGAATTTTGTTCAAACAAGTTTTGCATCCAACCATTTACATTTAAAAACCAAAATAGCCGCCAAGCTGTGGTGTTTCTAGAGAAATAGTGAAACACATTTTTTTAATGATTAGAAATTGATAAACTGCAAGTGTTCAGCATTTTTCAAAGATTCTTATCTAAATGCTGGTGTTGCATTTAAACAAAAATTATAATTACAACATGTAAGTATGGATAGAATATGGCTTGAGAAAGAGTTTCTTTTGAAAGAAACTGAAATGCTCTTTTTGAAAGTGCATTTCAAAAGCTTGGTAATAAACAAGGGCTAAATGTATATTACCAAATGTTAAATTGAAAGTTGCAGCTTAAACACTGGATACAATCAAAGCTGATTCCAAGGAAAGTGCTAGACCATAGGCAAGTTACAAACAACTAGTGGAAAACTTGTTATATACCTTAAACATCTTATGTACATAAGGCAGTTGAAGAGTAGGGAAGTTGGTGATGAGGATTTATTTAAAGAGAACTAAAAGTATAAGGTAGGAGGTAAGATCCTCTTCCTGTCAGGACAAGAGAGAGTTTTACTAGGATTTCTCAGCATTCTGGGTCTCCTGTAGTTAGTTACATTACTATCTGATTCCTGCTGGGAAAATACCTAAGGCGGAGAAGGCCAACCAGCTACTTGATGGCGGTGTGAAGAGTGTGCTTACTGTTTTGTGACTGGGCTGCACTTTGAGATTTTGTACAGGCATAGAATAAATGAGTGCTTCCTGAGGACCAGATACAGTGCGTTATAGGCCATCTGAGAACTTGTCCAATAGGGCCACCTAGAGGGGATCCTTAAGATGGAGAGGATTTCTTTGGTGCTGAGGATCATTGTAGAATATAATGATCAAGAGGCCTGCGGGCGAGATCATTAGTCACCGGGATCTTCACAGAACCCATGAAAGTACTTCATGAAGGAAGACGTTGTCTTTAAATATCCTTTATGACACTCCTAATCTCTGGCCAGAAGGTGTCCAAAATTGCAGCTAGGAGTGAAGGAAGGGTATGCAAAAAGACATGAGAAAGCCAGTTACACTGCCTCCATCCATCCCTTCTCCTGCAACATGAAATATCTACCAGAAATTCCTATCTGAGAGACTGCAAAGAAGTCTCAGCTTTGCATGGAGATTAATGGTAGATTAATATACTATTCTAATCTGTATACTACTGAATTTATATTGTATATATGTAAAAAATGAGCAGAGGACCTACCTAGGTTTTCATCCAAGATGACCATTATGAAATAAAGTTTCAGTTATTAATGGGAAACGAACATGAAGATTTTTTAAAGTAGTGTCTCATGAGTCCTCCTTGGTCAATGTATCAGTTGCATATATTTGGGTGATTAAGATAATTTCTTTGAACTCAAAGAAGAATTTTGTCTAAGAAAGTTGATAGGGTTGGAAATGAGTTTAATAGAAACACAATGAATGAGAGGCTAGGGCATTTGGACTTTATTACAGGAAGTGAGGGTCATTGATTATAGTTGAATTGAGGTGTGTCAGATAATAAATACTAAGATAGTAATTTTACTACTACTTTTTTAGTGGTGATATACATTGTTTTTTAGGTGGCAGCTTGGTAATAAGGCAATAAAAAGCCTTGAAAATGTTAAATGATAAATGTATTGTTTTAAAATCCTTTGAGGTTTAAGCATATTTGGCATTAAAATGAATGACAATAATGGCACAAAAGGGAGCACACAATCAAATGTGGTTAATTCCTTATCTGTTCTGAAATACTTAAAGTATAAAAGAGTCTGGAGTAATTCCAAGATACATGTTGACATCTCTAGAGTAACTACTAAAGAAAAACAAAATAATATACCCTTTAAAACCTAATGAAGGAGAAAATTGAAAAATAAAAGCGTCGGTTATTTTAAAAGAAGTCATAAAAGGAGATTAAAAGAAAAAATTAAAAGAGAAAATAGAAAGTGAATATTGAAATGTAGGTTTAAATTTATATATCAGTAATTACATTAAATGTAAATGGACTGAACATATCAGTTAAAACAAATATTTTCAGATGAGGGTAAAAAACATTGCTTTCAAGAGACATACTTAAATATAGAGAGATAAGAATATATAAAAACGACAAATAACAGAGGATATAGCTTTTCTAATATTAGGTTAAATAGAGTTTAAGAGAAATAATACCAGGATTAAGAACATCATTATATTAAAATAAATGAGACAAGGAAGAGGAAAACATAACAGTTCTATATTAATATGAACTGAACATACTTAGTTGAAAGACAAATTCATAATTACAGTTGGAAATGTAATAACATTAATGTCAGAAGCCAACAGAATGATTGATGGAAATCAGTAAGGCTATCTATAGAAAATTTGAACACAATTAGCAAATTCTAATTGACAGATATAGAACACTGGATTCAAGAATTGCCAAATACACATTTTTTAAAAGTGCACATGGATAACTTATCAAAATACAGAACCATCTGATAGGTTTTTGCTCAGTGTTCACACCCAAATCTCATGTTGAATTGTAATTCCCAGTAGTGGGAGAATGATCTGGTAGGAGGTGATCTGGTATGGGGTGGGTTTCCACCAGGCTGTTCTCTTCAAAGTGAGTTCTCGGGAGATCCAAAGGTCTAAAAGTATGTGGCCCTTCCCTGCTTGCTCGCACACCCCTCTCTCTCTCCTGCCCCCTTATGAAGAAGGTTTGCTTCCTCTTCACCACCCACCATGATTATAAGTTTCCTGAGGCCTCCCTTTAAGCTTCCTGTTAAGCCTGTGAAACTGAGTCAATTAAACCCCTTTTCTTTATAAATTACCCAGTCTTAGGCAGTTTTTTATAGCAGTTTGAGAACAGAATAATATACCATCTAAATAAAGCTCCGAGGATTTAAATCAAACACAATATATTTTCTGATTTTAGTGGAATGAAACTAAACTATCATTACAAAAATTTTAAAAATTCAGTGTTTAAAAATTAATGTTATATATTTAATAACACACATACAAATAAGATATCAAATTGGAAATTAGAAAGTAATTTGAACGGATGGATAATAAAAATACATCAAACTTGTGGAATAAAACTAAGTCTATGATTAATAAAACAGTGGTTCTCATCTGGGTGATTTTTGCCTGCAAGGGAACATGTGGTAATCTCTGTAGACAGTTTTGGTTGTCACAATGGAGAGAGGGGATATTACTGGCATCTAGTGAATAGAAGCCAAGGATGCTGCAAAACATACTACAGTATAAAAGATAATTAATTCCTTACCACAAAGAAGTGCCTGTCCCCAAATGTCAATAGTGACTAGGTTTAAGAAATCTTGGCTTAAAGAAAAATGTAATACTTTAAATGTCAATATTCAAAAAGACTGGATATCAGTGACCTAAGTATCTATTTGAAAAAGCTAAAATTAGAATAACACATTAAGCACAAAAACAAAGAACAAAAGTGAAAAAAATAAGAGCAAAGATTAATGAAATAGAAATCAACAGGCCAGGTGCAGTGGCTCTTGCCTGTAATCCCAGCACTTTGGGAGACCGAGGTGGGTGGATCACCTGAGGTCAGGAGTTCGAAACCAGCCTGGCCAACAGGCTCAAACCCGCTCCCTGCTAAAAATACAAAAAAAAAAAAAAAAAAAAGAAAAACAGAAATAAACACTATCAAAAGAATCAATGAAGTAAAATTGTTTTTCATCTGAGGATAGTAATAAGAGTCAGACATGTAGCAATAGTGATAAAAATGCACAAATGGCTAATATATCAGGAATAATAAATGAAACATAGGTTTGGCTTCCTCATCTACTAAAAAGATAGTCAAAAGGTGTTACAGACAACTTTATATTAATGAACTTAAATGACTATAGTTAACAATGTGTTTGAAAAACACAACTTGCTAATACTGCTGTGAGAAGAAAATATCTGAATAGAGGGATGTGTACTCAATTTTCCAATCTAGATAGTAGAATAATGAAGATTTTTCCAATGTGTTTTATGAAGGCAGCATTATATTGATACCACAATCTATTATGGAGAGTACAAAAAATAAAAATTGGAAGGCTGATCTCTGTAGAAAACACATACAGACTTTTAAAGCAAAATATGAATAAATAGAACCCAAGAATATATAGAAAGGAACTCACAACCAATTGAAGTTTAAGAATGTATGGTTAATTTAACATCTTAAACAATTTAATGTAATGAACCACATTAACAACAAAAGGAGAAAAACCACATAACCTCACCCAAGCAGATAAGCAGTATTTTCATAAATTCAACACCCATCCATGGTTAAAAACACAGTTCTTAGCAAAGTAGAATTATGATTTGACTTCCCTAGTGAGATAAATAATATCCACAGAAACATGCAGCAAATTTAATACTTCATGATAAAATATTAAAAGCTTCCATCATGATGCTGGAAACAAAGTAAGGATATTTATTAAAATTATATCTGTTCAACGTTATATTGGAGCCATTTGCCAGTGTAGTATGGCAAAAAAAGTGATTTAAAAAGGAAGAAAAACATTGTCCTTATTTGCAAATAATATTACAGTGTGTGAAAAATTGAAAATTTGAAAAATTATATAAAATATTATAATTGAATTTTGCATGATTACTTCATGTAGTAGAAATATACAAAGCAATTATAATTTTCTAACAACCTACTTAAAATTTTTATAATTGATACTATTTATAATAAAATCAAAAATATCAAATTTCTAGGAATAAATCAAAGAAAACTTATACCAGGCCTCCATACATAAAACAATAGTATTGAAAGAAGTTTTAAGAGATTTAGGAAAAGGAGGTATATCCCATGTTTATTGTTGAAAAGGCTCAATATGTTAAATAATTCAGTTCTCACCAAAATGATCTATAGAGTCAATACATACTCAATGTCAGTAGGATAATTCATAGAAATGGACAAGTTGATACAAAATTATTTTTTAAAATTCTTAATTTCTATGTGTTGAGGGAGTAGAAGTACAGATTTCTTGCATGTATATATTGCGTTGTGGAGAAGTCTGAGCTTTTAGTGTACCAATCACCTGAATATTGAACATTGAATTTAATAGGTAATCTTTCAACCCTCATCCTCTTCCCACCCTCCCACATTTTGTAGTATCTAATGTCTATTATTGTACTCTGTATGTTCATGTATACATTGGACATACAGAGACATTGTTTAGTTCCCACTTGTAAGTGAGAAAATGTAGTATTTGACTTTGTTTTTGAGTTACCTCATTGAGACCAACGGCCTCCAGTTCTAACCATGTTGCTGCAAAATAATTTCATTCTTTTTATGACTGAGTGGTATTCCATGGTATACTACTTTTTCTTTATCAAATCATCAGTTGATAAGTACTGTTATATCTTTGCTATTGTGACTATTTCTGCAGTAAACATATAAATATAGTTATCTTTTTGATATAAAGATTCTTTCCTGCTGGATATATATGCAGTAGTGGGATTGCTGGATCAAATTATAGTTCTATTTTTCATTCTTCGGGAAATCTCCACACTGCTTGCTATAAAGGTTGTATTAATTTACATTCCCATCAGTAGCATTTAAATGTTACCTTTTTTTAACCCACATCCTTGGCAACATTTGTTGTTTTTAGACTTTTTAATAGTAGCCATTCTGACTAGTGTAAAATGGTATCTTACTGTGGTTTTAACTTGCATTTCACTGATTAAGGATGTTCTGCATTTTTCAAGTAAGTATGAAGGCTGCTTGTATGTCATCTTTTAAAAAATGTGTGTTCGTTTCCCTTGCCTACTTTATAATCGGGTTATTTTATTCTTGTGTTGTTTTGAGTTCCTTGTAGATTCTGGATATTAGGCCTTGGCCAGATACGTAGTGTATAATTCTTTCCCCCTATTCTTTAGGTTATCTGTTTACTCTGTTTCTTTAGCTGTGCAGAAGCTTTTTAGTTTAATTAAGCCCCATTGGTCTATTTTTGTTTTTGTATTTACTTTTCAGGATTTGATCATAAATTATTTGCCAAGGCCAATGTCCAGAGGAGGTTGGAAAATCCTAGGTTTTCTTGTAATTTTTTTTTAGACGGAGTTTTGCTCTTGTTGCCCAATCTGGAGTGCAATAGTGCAGTCTCAGCTCACTGTAACCTCTGCCTCCCGGGTTCAAGAGATTCTCCTGCCTCAGCCTCTGGAGTACCTGGGATTACAGGTGCAAGCCACCATGCCCACCTAATTTTTTGTATTTTTAGTAGAAACGGGGTTTCACCGTGTTAGCCAGGCTGGTCTCGAACTCCTGACCTCAGGTGATCTACCTACCTGGGCCTCCCACAGTGCTGAGATTACAGGTGTGAGCCACCGTGCCCAGCCCTAAAATTTTTATAATTTCAGGTCTTACTTATATTTATGTCTTTAATCCATTTTGAGTTAATTTTT
Organism: Cacajao melanocephalus; assembly: GCA_963573385.1. NCBI lineage: Eukaryota > Metazoa > Chordata > Mammalia > Primates > Pitheciidae > Cacajao > Cacajao melanocephalus. The sequence goes on from CAUYLG010018586.1 coordinate 132,745, forward strand.
TATAGATGATGAGAGGTATGGGTTCAGCTTTATTTTGCATTTGGCTATCCAGTCTTCCCAGCACCATTTATTAAATAGGGTGTCATTCCCTCAGTATATATTTTTGTTAGACATTAAACTCAGTTGATTGTAGGGATGTGGCTTCATTTCTGGGTTCTCTGTTCTGTTCCATTGGTCTATCTTTATACCAAGGTCATGCTGTTTTGGTTACTATAGCCTTGTAATCTAGCATGAAGTCAGGTAGTGTGATGCCTTCAACTTTGTTCTTTTTGCTTAGGATAGCTTTGGTTACGTGGGCTCTTTTCATATGAATTTTTGGATTGTTTTCTCTAATTCTGAAAAATGATAATGGTAATTTCATAGGGATTGCATTGAATCTGTAGCTAGCTTTTGGATGTATAGTCAAATTGATTGATATTGATTCTTCCAATCCATGAATATGGAATATTTGCCTACTTGTTTGTGTCATCTATGATTTCTTTGATCAGTGTTTTGCAATTCTTATGAAAGGTCTTTCACCTCTTGGTTAAATATGTTCGTGAATTTTTTTGTTTTGTTGCTATTGTAAATGAAATTGCCTTCTTGATTTTGTGCTTGGCTAGATTGTTATAGGTGTATAGTAATGCTGCTGTTTTGTATATGTTAATTTTGTATCCTGAAAGTATACTGAGTTCATTTACAAAATCTAAGAGCTTTTTGTTGATGGAATATTTAGGGTTTTCTAGATATAAGATCATATCAGTGAACAAGGTAATTTTACTTCCTTTTTTTACAATTCAGATACATTTTTTTCTCTTGCTCAATTGCTCTGGTGAGGCCTCCCAGTATAATGTTGAATAGAAGTGGCAAAATGGGGGCCTCCTTGTTTTATTCCAGTTCTTAGAATGTTTTCAACTTCTCCCTACTAAGTAGGATGTTCACTGGGGGTTTTTCATGTATGGCCTTTATTACGTTGAGGCATGTTTCTCCTAAGCCTGGTTTGTTGATGATTCTTATCATGAAGGGAGGCTGAATATTATTGAATGCTTTTTATGTGTCTATGGAGATGATTATATGGTTTTTGTCCTTAATTATGTTTATGTGATCTATCATATTTGTTAATTTGCATAGGTTGAAACGTTCTTATATTCCTGGGCTAAATCCTACATGATCATGGTATATTATTTTGATGTGCTCTTGGATTTGATTTGCTGCCACTTTGTTGAGGATTTTGAAACCATATTCTTCAGGGATGTTAGTTAACAGTTTGCGTTTTTTTGTATTTTTGTCTGGTTTTGGTATCAGGGTGATGTGGCTTCTATAATAAGTTAGGGAGAATGCCCTTCTCCTAAATTTTTTGAATAGTTTCAGGAGGATGGGTATTAGTTGTTCTTTGTATGTTTGGTAGAAATTGGCTGTGAATCCATCTGGTCCTGAGCTTGTTTTTTTGTTAAATTTTTTAAATTACTGATTCAATTTCAATACTACTATTGGTATGTTTAAGAGTTCCATTTCTTCCTGGTTCATTCCCAGGAGATTGTGTATTTCCAGGAATTTATCCATTTCCTCTAGGTTTTCTAGTTTGTGAACATGTAGTGGTTTATGATAGCCTCTGATTTTGTATTTCTATGGTAACTATTCAGTTGTTATGCCCCTTTTTCCATTTCTGATTGTGTTTACTTGGATTTATTTATTTATTTGGTTAATCTAGCTAGTGATTAATCCTTTGCATTTACCTTATCAAAAAGTCAACTTCATTTCATTGATCATTTGTAGTTTTTGGTCTATATTTCATTTAGTTCTGCTCTGATCTTTATTTCTTCTGCTAACTTTAAGTTTGGTCTGTTCTTATTTTTCCAGTTTTTTTGATGTGTGATGTTAGGTTGTTTGTGATTTTTCTGCTTTTTTGATGTAGGCATTTAATGCTATAAACTTCCCTTTTAGCACTGTGTGTTCTATATCCCACAGATTTTGGTATGTTGTATTCTCATTTTCATTTGTTTCAAAAATTTTTAAATTTTTATTTTAATTTCTTCATTGATCCAGTGATTGTGTTTTTAATTTTATTATTTTCAGAAAAATTTTAATTTCTGTCTTAATTTCCTCATTGATCCAGTAATTATTCAGGAGCATGCTGTTTAATTTCATGTATTTGTATAGTTTCCAAAATTCCTTTTGGTATTGATTTCTAGCTTTATTCCACTATGGTCTGAGAACATATGTGATATAATTTCAATTCTTAAAAATGGTTTAAGTCTCTTGTTTTGTGGCCTAATACGTAGTCTATCTTGGAGAACATTCTATGTGCTGTTGAAGAGAATGTATATTCTGTATTTCTTAGGTAGAATGTTATATAAATGTCTGGTAAGTTTATTTTGTTTAAAGTCCAGTTTACATCCAGTGTTTCTTTGTTAATTTTCTGTCTTAATGATCTGCTAGTGCTGTGAGTGGGATGTTTAAGTCCCCCCACTATTGGGGTATTTTTATATTATCTCTTTCTTTGGTGTAGTAATACTTGTTTTGAGAATGTGGGTGTTCTGAGGTTGGGTACATGTATATTTAGGACTGTTATATCCTCTTGCAAAATAAAACTTTTGTTATTATATAATTACTTTTTTTGTCTTTTTTATTGTTTTCATTAAAATCTGTTTGAGTATAGTAGTATAGTGACTCCTGTTCACTTTTAGTTTTCATTTGTGTGGGAAGTCTTTTTTCATACCTTTATTGTTAGTCTGTATGTGTCTTTATGGGTAAGGCAAGTTTCTTATAGACATGATATAGTTTGATCATGTTTCTTAAAATTTTTAATTCGTTCCCCCAATCTGTAACTTTTAAGTGGAACATTTAATCCATTTACATTCAAGGTTAACACTGATATAGGAGGCTTTTTTTCTTTCATATTATTGGTGATTTTCAAGTTGTTTGATAAATTCTCCATTTCTTTTTTTTTTTTTTTTTGTCATGGTTTGATGAAATTCAATCGTGTTGCCATTTCATTCCTTTGTTTTCCTCCTTTGTGGAATTGTTTAATATGAATGGTGAGTTTTGTATTTCCATGTGCTTTCATGATGGTGAATTTGGACCTTTCATTTTCATGTTTAAGACCTCTTTGTTTTATTCCTGTAGGACCAGTCTAGTGGTGACACATTTTCTCAGCATTTGCTTGTCTGGGAAGGACTTTATTTCTCCTTTATTTTTGAAGCCTATACTGGCAGGATACAAAAGCCTTCACTGGCAGAGATTTTTTTTTTCTTTCAGCAACTTGAAAATGCCATCCAATTCCATGCTACCCTGTAATGTTTTCATTGAAAAGTCTACTGTTATATTGATGGAGTTTCCTTTATTGATGACTGGACACATTCTTTTTGGTAATTTTATTTATTTCAGTAGGTTTTTGGGGGAACAGATGGTGTTTGGGTACATGAATTAAGTTCTTTAGTGGTGATTTCTGAGATTTTGGTGTACCCAGCATCCAGGCAGTGTACACTGTACTCAATGTATAGTCTTTTATCTCTCACCCCTACTCCTACCCTTTCCCCCAAGTCCCCAGAGTTTATTTCATTCTTATGCCTTTGCATTTTTAAAGCTTAGCTTCCACTTATGAGTGAGAACATAATAATGTCTTTTAATAACTTTTCATATGTCAGAAGTGACATATGAACACTTACGCTGTATAGAGTTGATCACACAAAGCAACCCTGATACAGTGAAGGAGGGAACTGTATAAGAGTGTGGATAGCAGGAGGCAGGGATCAATGGGAGCCACCTGAAAGGATACCTAGCATACAACACAAATCAGAATTGTGGTTCATATCTTTTGGCTGTGTCCCCACGCAAATCTTATCTTGAATTGTAGCTCCCATAATCCCCATGTGTCGTGGGAGGGACTCAGTGGGAGGTAATTGAATCATGGGAGTGTTTACCCCTATGCTACTGTTCTTGCGATAGTGAGTGAGTTCTCATGAGATCTGATGGTTTTATAAGCATCTTTTCCCCCTTTTGCTTGGCACTTCTCTTTGCTGCTGCCATGTAAAGAAGGATGTGTTTTCTTCCCCTTAAACCATGATTGTAAGTTTCATGAGGCCTTCGCAGTCATTCTGAACTATGAGTCAATTAAACTTTTTTCCTTTATAAGTTTCTCAGTCTGAGGTATGTCTTTATTAGCACCGTGAGGATGGACTAATACAGTAGTTGATGGTAATGACCAGAAGGGAATGCTAGAGAGGACTCTAGTGTGTTGGTCATCTGTATCTACATCTAAGTGGTCATTACTTGGATGTGTACACATTATAATTCATATATACTTAAGATTTACATACTTCTCAGATGTATGCTACACATTGTAAAAAAAACATTTTTTTAAACATCCCTTTTGGGCAGTTGCATGACTTTGATCACATTTTTTAATGCTAAGATACACACACACATACACTTCATGTTGTTTATTCCATCTTCTGCTTTTTCCATCTTTTTATGGTTTGCTTGTATGCATACTCTTCCCCACATCGATGAAAACTTTTTAATGGCAGTGGCAGAAATTCTCCTTAGGGGATGCTGTTTTTATTCCAATGAAGATAGTTCTTCATTTTGTGGGATTCTCTGCCACTGGACATTTATCATCCCTGGCCTGAGTTGGAGTTTGGTCAGTAGATGTCTAGGGAATGTGTCTGGTTGGGAACAATTGCTGTAGAGCAGGGGTTGGCAAGCTTAGGCTGGAAAGGATCTGATAGTACCCTGTACTATGAGGATCAGATAGTCCTTACACCCTTGACAGAAAGTATGACTCTGCTGAGAAGCAAGCTTGGTAATTGACATGCCTGTTTCCCTCTCATCTTATCATCACTTCACAGTGTGTTCCTTTGAAATTCTTGGCTTTGTGTATCATATGGTCTTTTGTAACTACCAAACTCAGCTCCTGTAAGGATGAAGGCAGCCATAAATATATAAACAAATGGGCATAATTGTTCTAGTAACACTTTATTTACAAAAACAGACAGGTGGGACATATTTGTCTCTTGCCTCACAGTATGATGATGACTGCTATAGATGGAAGATCAATGCACTTCAGTGTTGCTTCCTGCAGATCATTCTGTCTTAGGCTGTCTGATATTTTACAAGCTATGGATTGCACCAGCAGTATTTTCAGACATTCCTCAAACTTAAGCTTCCATTTTATTACTATATTCTAAATTTCAATTAGTTTTAGTATGGTGATATCATAAGAACAGAATCTATATAACTAAATCAGCATAAGATAAAATAATTTAAAAATAAATCTAACATCACATCAAAAAGAAATGTTATTTTCTACTTAATCATCACAAATGTGGTTTACAATATGAAAAAACAACCAGCGTACATTTTTCCTTTTATGGATCTAATGCTAATAAACATCAGTCCTGTGCTCCCAGTTTTTCTGTATTGTGCACATGAATCAGATGTGGAATTACCTAGAGATAATTAAATAAAATAGAAGACATTGGAGTCATGACAATAGTGCATCTCCTTTCCCCAAGAGAAGCAAATCTGACTTATATTCAGATTGTCTAGGTGGGAATGCACTCCAACTTTTGTATTCCTGTGATCACTTGGCACGATATTTTAACATTGTAATAACTTTATCCATGGAGTCAAGAAATATAAGCCCCCAGGGTTAATTATAAGCAGAGTTGTCCTTGGTAGAAAATATCTTTCATTTCAATTATTTAAAAAGCAGAGAATAATGTAATACAGGTTTCTGGAAAAAATGATAATGGTCAGGTGCTTTTTCCTGTTCTCTTGAGAGAAAGTAAGACTGTTGAGATGCAAGCTTGGGGAATGACATGCCTGTTTCCCTCTTGTCTTATCATCATTTCATAGTGTGCTCCTGTGAAACTACTTTAACCTTTTCCATTTTAGGTGATGACTTTGCAAGAGCCTTACTCAGAAGTCTCAAGAAACTTCATTAATAGTTTTTAAATGATTGTTTTTGTGATTTTTTTCAAAGCATCTTTTAAAAAATATCCACTTTAAGTGGTTTACCTTCATTTTCAAGATTTTGATCAGGTTTTTCTAAGTAGTAAGTGGAAAAAATATATAACTTGTACTTCTTGAAATATTCTGTGGCACAAAAAGTAAAATGGATAACTGAACAATAGTTAATTTAGAGGCTGTGTGGATTGTCTTATGGCTGCAAATGATTGCTCTTTATGGGCTCCTGGTTTCTGGGGAATTTGGCTGAGGTGTAAGTCCTGTTTCTTGAAACTATTTATATAGTCTATTATATACATATGTGAAAGATTGTAAGAAGACTTCTCTACTTAGAGTTGAGAACAAAGGAAGGTTACCAAAAACATAGATAAGGAAACTGGGGCTCCCACTGGTGAATCTTGGACAATATAACCAAGCCTGTATCTTTCTGCTTTTTAGGCATCAGCCTTTTTGGGAGGACTCCAATCCTAACTCGCCCAACATGATCATACTTAAACTAGCATTTATAGTTTGAGCAGAAGTCCAAGGGTTCTGTCTGTAGATGGAAAAAGTCTGAATCCACATACTAATTTATGTGTCATACCTAATAGCTACCTAGACCCTGAGGCTGATTGCTCTGGTTGATGTCTGAGAAAAAGTAAATTTGCAGCATTTCTCTTTTACCTAGCATGGCTTTGTAAAAACTATTCAAAATATGTGACAAGTGTCAGAAAATGGAGGCAGAGGTTAAGTGTTCAAGCATTCTAAGGAAAGCAGCTATATAAATGCAAAGCATTAATATTATTGTTATAGAACCACATTTCCTTAATAACCCCGACTTTCATACCAACAAGTAGCCTCCTAAAGGCTCATTTTATCTTTGACCATTTTACATGCCGCTTTGGCAGCCACCTAGTAAAACCTTTGAAACTGTGCATATTGCTTCCAAATATTCCATTATGAATTGAGCCTTCCAGCTTGTCAGTGCAGAAAAATTAAGCATGAAAAAGCCCAACACTCCAAATGAAAACATAATAACCAAAGCAAAGGTGAAAAGTCTTGAGCCAAACTTCATAAACCAAAAAGGAGTCTAAATCTTCTATCTTATAATAACACTTATTTTATTAGAAAGAGACAGCCTAGTTTTATTTATACATAGTCATTTATTTAAAATACAGAATATTCCTAGTCTGCAAAGAAAAAGGGCTAGAAAGCGTGGGCACAATTGTGTTTCTCTTCCCATTCAAATATAAAATATAGGAGGGAACTCATGCCCTGTATCAAGTTAACCTATTTGTAAAATTTGACTGTAAGATATGATGCTACATTCACTGATATTAATACAATATAATGAAATAGAAATGTGTTAAGTCTGTATTAGTATGACTATAATTTGTTATTTGCCAGTTATACATCTAAACACATGAATATATATTTTATATGTATAATATATATTAGTACTAGCTTCCTGGTTTCAATTCTTGTAGTAAATTAAATTATTTTATATACTGAAGGCAGATTAAATGAGTTGACATGTCACTTATACTAACATAACCACCACTAAAGTAGGTCAACTTTTAAACTGATTCCAGAAGACTACTTACAGAAAATTAAGGATAAAAAATACTGTATTAATTTAAAGGAAATAATATAACATCAGCAAAAATAGAATAGCTATTGTATGTATTCTCCTTAATTTTAACTATTTGTACTTAAGACAGCATGTTGCTCTAAGCATTTGATTATGGTGATCTGTCATATGTTTTTCCTGTATTGTGTAACTCATTCTCAAGCACTCTAAGTATGATCATTTTAAGGTTAATATATAGAGTAAATATAGAGTAAATTCAAAAGAAGAAGTTTATTTAATTCATATTACAACTAGAAATATGGAGTCAATCTACCTTTTATAGTATTTTTTGTTGGAAATAATTATGATTCAAGAGGAGGTATAGTACATAAATATTATCTCTACTCAGCAACTCATGCATTTACTCATTCACCACATATTCAGCACTAACTATATATGAACAATGTGCCACAGTTATTGTGTTCAGAAACTTTAGTGCTTCAGGAAAATGAGAAATCCCCAAATTCTCTTTTCCTGTGAGTAATAGAGGAACTAGTGATTTCTGAGGTCCATTGGTCTAATTCCCTGAATCTGTACAATCCATCAGAATGAAACTTCTTAAAATCTCTCTTCTTAAGTTAACCTTGTTGGGGTCGATGCTTGGGGAAAGGAGTAGTCTCTAGTCTTATAACGATGTATGTGCATACCCATGTGATAACCTGGCAGCTCGTACACCCTATAACTGAGATTTCACTATTATCTAATTTAATATAATATTTTCACTTGTCTTTTTTACTAGCAGCAGCAATAGTATCATAATTTACATGGAATGAATACTGTGTACAGTCATGGCTTACAAGACTCTATTGTTTTCAAATTATTTCAAGTTTCTATATAAATTACACACTTATGTTGCTTTATGTATATTACAAAGACCTCATCCTTACAAGCAAGTTGCTTGAGTTCTGAAATGAGAATCCAGGTAAATATAATTGAACCCAAAATACCCAATCATGTATTTATACTAGGGAGGCCACATGATTTATCATCCAAAGTTTTTTTAGAGTAAAATTGATAGTCTTAATAATTATGTCAGGAGAACATTTAAAAACCAGGACCTGGCCAGACTGGGATGTATCTGACCCAGCTTATTACTTATGTGTTGAGTTAAAAAATATCTGCACACACATGCAGGTGTCAAACTAATGTATGCTATAATAAAATTCAATACTTTGAATAGGATAGCCCTTCCATTTATTATGGTGCTGTATATACTTTTTTAAACATCTTTGGAGGTAAATGAATATATTTTATATAGTATGAGATCATTTATAACTAGTATAGGATATGCAGGTGATGGGACTTCTTTTAACCAGAGGGATACAACCATTTTCATCCTGCCTGTACTGGCACATCTGTGGCTAAAGTAAGCATCAAAAACCACCCTTTCTGTTTGGAAGTTAGTACCCTAAGTACTCCAGTACCAGCTGACAGACCCCTATTATTTCTTCCCATGGCCTAGGCAACATTGCATTGCTTCGTCTGAGTCCCAGGAATTACTGTGTCATAACAGAAAAGATAATCGTTAACATTTTATTTCTTATACTAGCGAAACCTATGTTGGCATTTATAAAAAAATATTCGTATAAGTCTCTTTTAGAATTAAACTGTGTATTAATCTTAACTTGAGTATACCTGAAGAGATGAAATTTGCACTACTCATTGTGGGAAGTCATACACAAGAACTCAAATCTTCTGGTTCATGCTTAAGTATGGGGGATACTTTTGGCCAATCTAAGATCTTCACTGTGTCAGCAAAAGCTAGAATTCATTTATATATATATAATATTCTCTAGTTTTCTGTGTATAGGTTGTTTCACTGCATGAAGATAATTTTTACCCATAAATTTTAAAGGTTTAAAACATTTCATATCCTGGGATCCCCAAAATTGATGTGGAATCATCAAACCTTAAGATAAACTCGAGAAACATGGACACTTTCATCACTAAAGATGATGTAATTGTATCTGAAAATGCTTTCCTTGAGTGACTTGTGACAGTTGTATTTAGTTTGTTATTTCTTTGTAAATAAATTTTACAAAGAAATTTGTAAAATGATTTACTTTAAAAGATTACACTTGAAAAATTATTTATAGTATTTGAAGAACCAGAATAAGAAATATTATAAATTTAATTTGTACATTGGGTGGAAAGAGTAGATGATAGAATTCTATTACAGTAAGACAAGTAAACTAGATTGTCACTTTAAGAGATTTCTTATGGAGGATTTATTCTTTAGCTTGTTATGATCACATTTTTATAGAAACAGCTGTACTTGTTATCACACTCTGCCACATCATCAGTCATCTGGCTACTGCAGAGAATTCCCCCAAGCAGCACTGGACGTTCATGAGTTTATATTACTGCCATAAATTTTGGGGCTGTAAGTTTTTATACAAATAATCCCATGTCTCTTGTATATATTTCGCCAATTGGTTAATAACATGATCTCTACCAAGGGATTTCTGGAATGTTTCTATCTTTTAAAAACAATGGCTTAGAGTACATTTTTACAAATGCTAAAAACCTTCCAAATGAGATTGGGCAGTCTGAGGACATCTATATGATGAGAAAATATGCTTTTACTTAATTTTACTATTTAACCTCATGAGCCATTTCTTCGGCTGAATCATGTGAAAGGTTGTATTCACAAAAGGTATAAGTTCAGTTATATTTGAAAAAAGAAATACAGAGTGGCCTTTTAAATGAGAGTGGTGAGCTCCTAGCCATGAAACTCATTTCACAGTTCCTCTATTGCTTTTCAAAGTTTAATAATCACCATAAAGAAGCTCAGCATTTCTGTGGTGCCATTTATTATGTACATGCCAGTGTTTCTTGCCCTAGGCACATTCCTCTCAAAAAGAGTGCATAAGTTTGTCTACAGACTAATTTCTGAATGTACTAATCTGATCTTTTACCTCCATTTCTTTGGTGATATGTAAATAAACCCTCAAATATTATTTCACAACTCTAAAAGTTAATGGTATTCTTTACTGCATCTTCCTTCATCAATGACACAGTATCCTGTTTTCTTGAGAGCTCCATCTCTGACTGTCCTAAACCATTGACTGGGTCTTAGATTCTAATGATGAAGTTAAATTGTCTGAAAAACCAGAGGGAATTTTCAAAAGGTAACTTAGATACAACGTAAAATACATCATTTTAGATTTAGGGAAGAATAGTTTGAGATTTTGCGTTTGTGATAATTCAAAGTGATCTGATTTAACTTCATCATTCCAAAGCCAGTCAACATCTTTTCTAGTATTCTTGCTGGACCAACTAAAGTTTTAAATTGGCTCACCTACAATCCTCAATACTAGGTTCTTCTGAAGTATCTTTAGTGGCTAAAGTTTAGCTGTTAGGAAACGAGCATCAGCTAAATAGAGTTTAAGTTACGCATTCTATTGACATAAACAATGATTTTACTCTAGTAAAGATGTCTTGATAATAGAGATTATGTAGATTTTCAAGTCAAGTTAAACCAAAAGCAGGTTTTAAAAAATGTTTAATTAAATCACTAAGCCAAGCTAAGAATAAAGAGGACACAAAATACTAGTATTAGACATGAAAGTGGGGAAATCACTACAGATTCCATGTCCACTAAAAAGATGATGCTATAAGAAACTCTGTGCCCACCAATTTGATAACATAGATGAAACTGACCAATTTATTGAAAAACACAATTAGCCAAAACTCACAGTAGAAAAACTAGACAATGTGAATAAGCCAGTATTATATAAGTTGAATAAATAAATAAATAATATTCTATAGAAAGCACCAGTACCAGATGAGTTCACTGGTGAATTCTACCAAACTTTAAGGAAAAAAATTATGCAAATTTTCTATCAACTCTTCCAGAAGATGGAGCATAAGAAATGCTTCCTAACTCATTCTATGAGGCCAGCATTACCCTGATGCCCAAACTGAAGCCATTACAAGAAAACTACAGGCAAGTATCTAATCAGTATTGATTCTAAAATCCTCAACATCTTAGCAATGAATCTAACAATTTAATAAAATAATTGCCCGCCATGAACAAGTGGGATATATCCCAGGTATGCAAGGCTGGTTCAACATTCAAAAATCAATTAATAAAATCTATTTCATCAAAAGGCTAAAGAAGAAAAATCACACAGTTATACCAATAGATGAAGAAAAAGCATCTGACAAAGTTTAACATCCATTCATGATGAACTAGAAATAGAGGGAAACTTTTGCAACTTGATGAAAACAATCTACCAAAAAATTTTACAGTTTACATTATACTTAATGGTGACAAAATAGGACCTTTCCCACTAAGATTAGGAACAAGGCGAGGGTGTCTCCTCTTAGCACAACTTTTCCACATTGTAATAGATGTCCTAGTTAATACAATGAGACAAAAAAAAAAAAGTAAAAACTGTACAGACTGGGAAAGAAAGAAAACTTTCTTCACAGATGAAATGCTTGCCTATGTAGAAAATCTGAAAGAATTGACAAAAAATAACTTCTGTAACTAATAAGCAGTTAAAGCAAGGTGTCAAGAAACAAGGTTAATATAGAAATGTCAAGTATTGCCCTATATACCACCAATGACCAATTGGAAGTTGAAATTAAATTATTACCGTTTACATTTGTACCCCAAAGAAGAAACAAACAAATCTAACAAAATATGTTCAAGATCTATATGAGGAAGATGACAAAAAATCTGAATGAAAACAAGAACTAAACAAATAGAAATACTTTGATGAAAAGGGAGACCCAATATTGCCAAGTTGTAAGTTCTTTCTAATTTGATCTATACATTCAATGCGATCCTAGTCAAAATTTCAAACAGTTATTTTGTAGATATTGACAAACAGATTATAGCATTTAGATGGGAAGGAGAAACACCCAAAATAGTCAACATAATATTGAAGGTGAAGGACAAAGTTGAAGGGCTGGCACTACGTGACTTGAATGATTATTAAAAAGCTACAGTCATTGAGACTGTGGTATTGTTGAAAGAATAGACAAATAGATCAATTGAATAAAATAGCCCAGAATTAGATCTGATAAATATGATCAACTAATCTTTGACAACGGAACAAAGGCAATACAATGGAGAAAATATGTCGTTTCAACAAATGGTGCTGGAACAACTTAACATCCACATGCTCAAAAAACAAAAAACAAAAAACTAGACACAGACCTTACACTGTACTAAAAAAATTAAATAAAAATTAATGACCAACCTAAATGTAATAAACAAGCTACAAAAGTCTTAGAAAGTCTTAGACAGTAACATAGAAGAAAGCCTAGATAACTTAGGATATAGTGATGTTTGTAGATATAAGACCAAAGGCATGATTCATGAAAGCAATAATTGAGAATATGTAATTCATTAAAGTTAAAAATTATGCTTTGTGAAAGACCATATAAAGAGAAGGAGAAGACAAGCACAAACTTGGAGGACGTATTTGCAACACAGACGTCCGATAAAGCATTGTTATCCAAAGTCAACCTTCTGTTAATCATAATGAGGAAGAAGTGATTAAAATATTAAATAATATAAAACTGATTTATCTCACCCAGTAGTGGTAACATTTTTAGGCATAGATATTATATATGTGTTTGATAGGGTGAGAACTCACTTTGAACAGAATAATAAAGTCACAGTCTGAAGTTCTGACAAAGGAACTGGACAGTTTTTAGCCATAGATATTATATATGTGTTTGATAGGGTGAGAATTCACTTTGAACAGAGTAATAACGTCACAGTCTGAAGTTCTGACAAAGGAACTGGACAGGAGCCCACTCCAACAATCTAATTCCAAACTCAAATTTATTCTGTAATCACCTCCAGGAAGACTTTAACCTAAAGTCTTTAAAAACATATGGTTGATCCTTATTACTTCTGAAATTGAAATGAGTTAAAGAAGGATTTTAAGATTGCATTACGAGAAACAAAACCATGTTGAGGCATAGATCAATTCCTTTGTACAATATTTTAATTGCATAAATTATCCAGTTTAGTAACATATTAAGATAGCGAATATTTTATCTGTATTGTATATTCTAAACTTTAGTTAACTTTAAAAATAAGTATCGTCCTTTAAAACAGCATTTTTGAGTGGCCATAAGTAGACCAAATAAACATGATCTTTATGAAGGAAATAGCAAATGTTTTTAAAGCTGAAAGAACATCTTTGTAGACTGAAGATTTCAAAATCCAATAGCTGTATGCCATATAAAATATTTTTGAATGAAATAAGAAAAAGAAAATCTTATGAACTGTAACTCAATGCTGTTATCTAAGTGCATGATGGAGTCAAGGCTTATCCATTACATACAGCATTTGGGGAGTGTGCATTATTAAGATGATTGTAAGTGATGCTACTTTGAATTATAATTAATAGAATCACCTGTGCATTTGGACCATTTCAGGAACCTCCCCGAAATGAATTTTACAGTTTAGAATAAAGTGGGAAGCACTGATGGCAGAGGCTTATGTCATGCCATGTCTCAATTACTTAGTACTCTTTTCAAATTCAGTGGAAGTTATCACACTTTTTAATCTAGCCCTATAGAACTTTTTTCTGGAATATTCTGTGTCTGATTTTCAGGCCTGAAGAAGGCTAATCAAAACAAAACTTGTACTGGGGCAAATTTGGGAGATGAGGAAGAAAAAGCACTGGACATGCAGCCAGGAAATCTGGATTATAGTTCCAGTTGTGCCTCTGTGTAAAATTTTGGCTTAATTAATCTTTGTTAGCTTTGAAATATGAGCTGTAAATAATGTTTTTTAACAAATTAAAAGGCCTGTTCTGGTTGTCATATAGTATAAGACCCAATTCTTTGAAATTTTGAAATGATGAAATGGGGTAACTTAGGTACCATGTCCCTCCCACCACAGCCAGTTTCTTTCTTTCCCTAGGATCCTAGGTGACATATTGACCAGGGCTTCCCTTTTTAAAAATATACTGAATAAATGTGACAGAATAATAAGATAATAAAAATTTTCCCAATTACTAATTGCCACTAACAGTCATCCTTCTGTTAATCCTAATGAGGAAGAAGTGACTAAAATATTAAATAATGTAAAATTGATTTATCTCATCCAGTAGTGGTAACATTTTCAGACACATATGTTGTTATATGTGTGTTTGATAGGGTGAGCATTTACTTGGCACAGAATGATAAATCCACAGTTTGCAGGTCTGACACGGCAGGAACTGGTCAGGAGCCCACTCCCACAATCTAGTTCCAAACTCAAATTTGTTCTGTAATTGCCTCTGAAAGAAAATAGAGTGCTCTAAGTTTTATTCTCTTTTGATTATTCTCTGTAACAAAACATGCATAGTTTTTGGGGAATCTCCATGCTCAGAGAAAATAGGAGTTCACTTGTCAATAAAGCAGAGAGTTCAGTGAACTGTTATTATATTGTCACACAAGATAACCCAGGAAGTAAGATAACCTGTCCACAAATATATAAGGATTTACTCTAAATCAAAGAAAAACAATTTTTAATGAATTCATATTTTCATTTATTTGCTCATTTAACAAACCTTCACTGATCATCAGCACCATTCTGTTTAGTGTTAGGATCTATTCAATAATGAGGATTCAGCCACTGTCCTACACTATCACACAATTGAGAAGAGAAGATAAATTGTGTCTACATGTGAGGAATATTCAAGTCATGATTGGCAAATGACAGAAATGATGATGATTTTTTTTTTACGTGGGCTGTGATGACCACCTACGTCTTCTTTGGGAAAATACCCTTTTTTGCTATATAAAGCCCCATTTCAGTGATTTATCACATTGCCTTATAGTATTTACTATTAGCATTCTTCTAAGTTAACTCTATACTTATAAAGTAAGAACATGGGGTTATCATCTCTGTTTTATATACAAATTTAGGGATATCAGAAAGATGTCATGATTGTGGAGATGGCAAATTCCCACATAGAAACAGAGCAATGAGACAGCAAACCCCCAAATCCATGCACATTTACAACAAAACTAGTTGACAACGTTTCCCTACAAATCCCAAAATAAAAGCAGAAGTGTGAATAACCCATTGAAACCAGCAAGACCTTTGTGGTATCAGCATCTGTGTGGGAGAAAGCAAAAAGAAGAAACAGGGTGCATGATAATGCTGACAAGGGGAGAACCACATAATAGCCAAATTCCTGAATTTCTTCATATGCTGGACTGAGAGACCACTTTAATCACAAATTGTTATATCATAATAGAGAAAAAGGTGTGCTGAGTTTAGGTCAAGAACTACAAGAAGATTTTTTCATACCAAGAAGTCAAGTTTTAGCTGAAACAAAAACAATACGTAAGAGTATTGTGTTATTTGGAAATACGGAAATAAATGCCAACTAATAGAGTTGAATGCAGGAATTGGGGTAATATAAAGTGGGACAGGAGGATGGTATTTTTCCTTATACTATCTCCAGTACTATTTGCTTGTCTGAACCATGTGTACATGTAATTTTTGGAAAAAAAATATGTTAATAGTATCAGCAGGAAAGTAAAAAACAGTATTTCCATGACTTAAGTGGAAAATAAACAAATTTGAGAGTAACATTTGGCTGTATTTTAAGCATTAATATAGAAATACAGAAAAACATCAGAGAAAATTTGTTAAGCTACAACTCCATCCAGAGAAAATAACACATGTTGCCTTCACCCTGAAAAATTTTGGCTTCAGCATATATAGTTCACTCTTCTCTCTTTAGCAAACACTGAATTTATTTTGTTAAAAATTTCTGCTCATGGAACATTTATGAAAAACAGTGAAATTTTAGAAATTAATTTAAAATATAAAGCAAAGACCATAAATATGAATTAATAGATAGATGTTAACTAAATGCATTTTCTGTTTGATCACCAAAAAAATACTATAGTGAATAATGAACATAGCACCAACAGTGTATGAGAATTCAAATTGCTCTGCAACCTTGCTAATACTTAGTATTGTCAGTCTTTAAATTTAGCCATGTTAATAGATGCATAGTCGTATCCCATTTGATTGCTTATTGGCATCTTCCTGGTCACTACTGAACGAAAATATATTTTTGTGTGTTGACCATTTCTACATCCTCTTTAAAAATTTTTTGTCATGCCAATTCAAATTTCAGGATCTCTTTCCTAAAAGTTATCTATCATTTTTGTTGATTTGGATGAGTTTATTTTTTTAGATACCATATTTTTGTTAGAGACACACAAACACACAATTTTTAAGACTCAGAAGGAGACTATCTTATTATATTCACTTATGTAGTTATCTACTCTTTTACTCTTTCTTCATTCCTGATGGTCCAAACTTCTTTCTGTTTGGATAAGCAGAATAAGTGTCTTCAACAGTTCTTTTCAGGTAGGTTTTCTGGTATCAATTTATCTTTTTCTTAATCTGAAAAGGTATCTATTTCACTCTCCATGGATATAAG
Organism: Cacajao melanocephalus; assembly: GCA_963573385.1. Taxonomy (NCBI): domain Eukaryota; kingdom Metazoa; phylum Chordata; class Mammalia; order Primates; family Pitheciidae; genus Cacajao; species Cacajao melanocephalus. The sequence goes on from CAUYLG010018586.1 coordinate 149,725, forward strand.
ATTCAGACTCTTGGCAGGGCTTTTTTTCATCACTTGGAAAACATGCCACTTTCTTCTGGTTCCCACGGTTTTTGAAAAGAAATTTGTCATCAGGCTGTTGTTTTTATAAGCAATACATTATTTTTCTCTGGATGATGTTAAGTTTTTTTGCTCTTGTTTTCAGAAGTTTGATTTTGGTGTGCCTGGGTATGGGTTGTTTTGCTTTATCCTCTTTGTGGTTCACTGAGCCTCTTGTTTCTAGAATTTTATGTCTTTCACCAAATTTGAGCAGTTTTCAGCCTTTATTTTATTTTATTTTTTAATTGAAACTCTATACATTCTCTTTCTGGGAGTCTCATGACACAGAGATAAGACCTTTGTATTGTCCTACAGGTCCCTGAGGCCCTATTCATTTGTTTTCAATCTATCTTCTCATTGTTCTTCAGATAATACCTTTGTACTGATATATATTCAAATGTATTGATTCTTTTTCTCTGCTGTCAGTGTTAGTGTCTGTTGATTGTTCCTCCTCATTTATGTTTCCAGTTATGAAGACTTATTTTGTATTGCATTTTAGAAATTTGAGGTATTATGACAGGACTGTTTCCTATTTAAATGTCATGACTGTCAAGCTAAGATGGTAGTCAGGGCTGTGTTCACACACACAATCTGTGCAGATATCTAGCAGTCAGGAGGGGCTGTCTGCTAATTGCTTGTGTGAGATGATAGGCTTTACTCAAACAACCTCTGCAGATGCCCACCAGTCAGAAGGGGAACCGTCTCTCTATTATCACCATGGGATGGTAGCCAGGCTCTGCTTATACACACAGCCTCTGCAAATGCCTACCAGACAGGAGACAAAGCTACTTCCTCACTATAGAGGTGGGGTAGAAGCCAAAGCTCTGGTCAGACAGTTGCAGTGCTGGTAGCTATGCACAGTGGAGCGAGGGAGGGATAGAGTGGTGTTTATTTTCATGATGTTTGGCTACAGTAGAGCTAGTGTAGTCAAAAAGTTTTTGTCCTGCAGGGATACTTCTCTCCCAGACCTACAGCTAGAACTGGAAAAGCATAAATAGTTTTTTGTGTGTATGTGTGGGGTAGAATTTTTTGGTTTTGTTTTTAAGACAGGGTTTTGTACTGTCACCCAGGCTGCAGTACAGTGGCATGATCACTGCTAACTGCAACTTCATCTTTCTTAGAAGCAAGCCTCCTGCCTCAGCCTCTCAAAGTGCTGAGATTACAGGTGTCAGCCACTGTGCCTGGCTGCTTTTTCGTCTTTTTTTTTTTTTTTTTACAGGGTGTGACCATTGGTGTTTCTAGGTGGCAAAAGCTCCTTCACCATACTGGGGATCTATGGGAGGGAAAACCAACAAACTATCAGAAAACAAGCAATCAAACACAAAATAGGAAACTGAACCCTGAGTAATGAGTTCTCAAGAGAATTTTCCTTCCCCCCGCCCCGCCCCCACCACTTTTCAGAATACTCTGATGATAGTTTTATGTATTTTGTTGTATCACTTTATCAGTATAATCAGCAAGATGGAATAGGTTAAAATATATCTAGTCTATCTTGTTCAGAACTAGAAGCAAAATGTAATCATTAAGTTTTGTTTTCTAATTTTTTGTTGCTATTACATAGAAATAGAATTTATATTTCTTTTGCTAATAATTTTGCTAAATTTATAAATTCTTATATTTTATTTCTATTTGGACTTTCTTAAAATTTTATCTGTCAGTAATGGCAATCTTCTTTCTTCTGTTTATATATTTTAATTTATTTATTTTTACCTAATTCCAGAGGACAGAGTTCAGTAAAAGTCTTAAGCCTAAACTTGAGAAGAGGTTTAACATTTGATCATTAAGCATAATATTAGCTATAATGGCATTTGGTAAATATTTAATTACAATAAAAATATTTTTTAAATTTCCTGGTTTGCTACGAATTTTTTATCATAAAAGAGTGTTTTTATCAAATGCTTATTCTGTATCTAATGAAATATCATTATTTTCCATTTTATAATTCAGATGGTAAATTTTATTGATAATTTTTTATATGTTAAAATAACCATACATTTCTGGATCAAATCTAACTTTATCATGATTTATTATCATGTATTTACATATTCCTGGATCTCTTTGCTAATCTTTTATTGATGATTTTCCATTTATATTCAGAAAAGAGCTTAGCTTTTAATATTCTTTTCTTGGAATGACCTTGTCATTTTTTTTTTTTCTAGGTTTAAGTTGGCCTCATAAATCATGTTAGAAAGTGTTTCCTCTGTTTCTGTTGTTGAATAATAGACATTTTATACTTCCTGAAGGCTTCGGATGGCCTCATCATTATTTTTTAATATTGGTGATAATTTGTTTTCTATTTTTTTTCTTTTTGCTAGAAGTCTATCAATTGTATTGATCTTTTAAAAAAACCAATGTTTGACTTTCTCTCCCTTCTCTCAAATGCAAGTCTTTGTTCCATTTCATTAATATCTCTTCATATTTTTATAAGTGCTTTTCTTCTATTCTTTATTTGTTGTGTTTATTTCTGACTTCTTGATATGGATCCTTAGAAGAAGATTAATTTTTTTGACTAACACTAATTTAAGTTGTAAATTTTCTTTAAGCTCAACTTTATCTGCATCCTACAAATTATTAAAGGCTATATTTTTATCTGGTTCAAATGTTATTCTAATGTTTATTGTGATTTCTTCTTTATCCCTCGAATTACTGAAATGTGTTGCTAAATACAATAGTTTGTGCTAATACTCTCTTACTTGATTTAGATGTTGGTTATGTATGTTCTCATTTGTACTTTTTCATGAAGCTATATATACTGGTATAATTGATTCTATAGACTACTCTAGTTCATGCTTATTCAAATTAGAAAGTATTTTCTTTAATTTCTGAATATTTTTCCAGTGATTATCTTTTTTTAGGTCATGAAACCTAAAACAATGGTTTCATTCTTTTAGGAGTTTCACATTTAAAAGTATTTAACTCATTTTGTGTTGATTTTTATGTATGATGAAAGGTAGAGGTCTTGTATCTATTGGCTGTGGGTTTGTCATAAATAGCTCTTACTATTTTGAGATACATTCCATCAATATCTAGTTTTTTGAGTTTTTAGCATAAAGCAGTGTTGAATTTTGTAGAAGGCCTTATCTACATCTATTGAGATAATCATGTGGTTTTTGTCTTTGGTTCTGTTTATGTGATGGATTACATTTATAGATTTGCATATGTTGAACCAGCCTAGTATCCCAAAAAGGAAGTGGACTTAACTGTGGTGGATAAGCTTTTTGATATGCTGTTGTATCCAGTTAGCCAGTATTTTGTTGAGGATTTTTGCATCAAAGTTCATCATGGATATTGGCTTGAAATTTTGTTTTTTAATTGTGTCCCTGCCAAGTTTTGGTATCAGGATGATGCTGGTCTCATAAAATGAGTTAGGGAAGATTCCCTCTTTTTGTATTGTTTGAAATAGTTTCAGAAGGAATGGTACCAGCTCCTTTTGTATCTCTGGTAGAATGTGGCTGTGAACCCATCTGGTCCTGGACTTCTTTTGGTTGGTTAGCTATTAATTGCTGCCTCAATTTCAGACCTTGTTATTGGGCGATTCAGGATACAACTTCTTCCTGAGTTAGTCTTGGTAGGGTGTAAGTGTCCAGGAATGTATCCATTTGTTCTAGATTTACTGGTTTATGTGCATAGATGTGTTTGTAGTAATCTCTGATGGTAGTTTGTATTTCTGTGGGATTGGTGGTGATAACCCCTTTATCATTTTTTATTGTGTCTATTTGATTCTTCTCTCTTTTCTTATTTATTAGTCTGGCTAGTAGTCTATCTGTTTTGTTTATCTTTTCAAAAAAACTGCTCCTGGATTTCTTGATTTCTTGAAGGGGTTTGGGTGTCTCTATCTCCTTCAGTTTTGCTCTGATCTTAGTTATTTTTTGTTTCTTCTGCTGGCTTTTGAATTTGTTTGTTCTTGCTTCTTTAGTTCTTTTACTTGTGATGTTAGAGTGCCAATTTTAGATTGTTCCTTGCTTCTCTTGTGGGCATTTAATGCTATCGTTTTCCCTCTAGACACTGCTTTAAATGTGTTCTGGAGATTCTGGTACATTGTATCTTCGTTCTCATTGGTTTTGAAGAACATTTTTATTTCTGCCTTTATTTCATTATTTATCCAGTAGTCATTCAGGAGCAGGATGTTCAGTTTCCATGTAGTTGTGTGGTTTTGAGTGAGTTTCTTAATCCTGAGTCCTAATTCGATGGCACTGTGGTCTGAGAGACTGTTATCATTTCCGTTTTTGAATTTGCTGAGGAATGTTTTACTTCCAATTATTATTCTGTAGATGTCTATTAGGTCTGCTTAGTCCAGATCTGAGTTCAGGTCCTGGATATCCTTGTTAATTTTCTGTTTCATTGATCTAATATTGACAGTGGGGTGTTAAAATCTCCCACTATTATTGTGTGGGAGTCTGTCTCTTTGTAGGTCATTAAGAACTTTCTTTATGTATCTGGGTGCTCCAGTATTGGGTGCATATATATTTAGGACAGTTAGTTCTTCTTGTTGCATTGATCTCTTTGCCATTATGTAATGCCCTTCTTTGTCTCTTTTGAACTTTCTTGGTTTAAAGTCTGTTTTATCAGAGACTAGGATTGCAACCCCTGCTTTTTTTTTTGCTCTCCATTTGCTTGGTAAATCTTCCATCCCTTTATTTTGAGCCTTTGTGTGTCTTTGTACTTGAGATGACTCTCCTGAATACAGCATACCAGTGGGTCTTGACTCGATCGAAATTGCCCATCTGTGTCTTTTAAGTAGGACATTTAGTCTATTAATTGGAGTATTTAGCCCATTTACATTTAAGGTTAATATTGTTATGTGTGAATTTGATCTAGCCATTACGATGCTAGCTGGTTGTTTTGCCCGTTAGTTGATGCAATTTCTTCATAGTGTTGATGGTCTTTACAATTTGGTATGTTTTTGCAGTGGCTGGTACTGGTTGTTTCTTTCCATGTTTAGTACTTCCTTCAAGGGCTTTTGTAAGGCAGGCCTGGTGGTGATAAAGTCTCTTAGCAGTTGCTTGTCCATAAAGGATTTTATTTCTCCTTCACTTAGGAAGCTTAGTTGGCTGGATATGAAATTCTGGGTTGAAAATTCTTTAAGAATGTTGATATTGGCTCCCACTCTCTTCTGGCTTGTAGAGTGTCTGCTGAGAGATCGACTGTGACTCTGATGGGCTTCCCTTTGGGGGTAACCTGACCTTTCTTTCTGGCTGCCCTTAGCATTTTTTTTTCCTTCATTTCAACCCTGGTGAATCTGACAATTATGTGTCTTGGAGTTGCTCTTCTTGAGGAGTTTCTTTGTGGTGTTACCTGTGTTTCCTGAATTTGAATGTTGGCCTGTCTTGCTAGGTTGAGGGCATTTTCCTGGATAATACCTGAAGAGTGTTTTCCAACTTGATTTCATTCTCCCTGTCACTTTCAGATACACTGATCAAATGTAGATTTGGTCTTTTCACATAATCCCATATTTCTTGGAGGCTCTGTTCATTTCTTTTCATTCTTTTTCCTCTAATCTTGCCTTCTCCCTTTATTTCATGGAGTTGATCTTCAATCTCTGATACCCTCTCTTCTGTTTGATAGATTCAGCTATTGAAACTTGTGTATGCTTCACAGAGTTCTTGTGCTTTGTTTTTCAGCTGCATCAGGTCATTTATGTTCTTCTCTACACTGGTTATTCCAGTTAACATTTTGTCTAACCTTTTTTCAAGGTTCTTAGCTTCCTTGCATTGGGTTAGAACATGCTTCTTTAGATCAGAGTAGTTTGTTATTACCCACCTTCTGAAGCCTGCTTATGTCAATTCATCAAACTCATTCTCCATCCAGTTTTGTTCCTGTGCTGGTAGGAGTTATGATCCTTTGGAGGAGAAGAGGCCTTCTGGTTTTTGGAGATTTCAGCTTTTTGCACTGATTTCTTCCCATCTTTATGGATTTATCTACCTTTGGTCTTTGAAGTTGATGACCTTTGGGTGGGGTCTCTGGGTGGATGTTCTTTCTGTTGATGTTGAAAATATTTGTTTCTGTTTGTTAGTTTTCCTTCTATGAATCAGGCCCCTCTACTGTAGGTCTGCTGGAGTTTGCTAGAGGTCCACTCCAGACCCTGCTTGCCTTGGAATCATCAGCGGGGACTGAAAAACAGCAAAGATTGATCCCTGTTCATCCCAGAAGGGTACCCACCAGATGCCAACCAGAGCTCTCCTATATGAGGTGTCTGTCAGCCCCTGCTGGGAGGTGTTTCCCAGTCAGGATACACAGGGGTCAGGGAGCTACTTGAGTAGGCCATCTGTCCCTTATCAGAGCTCTAGGACTATACTGGGAGATCTGTTGCTCCCTTCAGAGCTGCCAGGCAGGGACGTTTAAGTCTGCTGAAGCTGAACCCACAACTGCCCCTTTTCCTAGGTGCTCTGTCCCAGGAAGGTGGGGGCTTTATTTATAAGTCCCTGAGGAGCTACTGCCTTTTTTTTAGAGATGCCCTTCCCAGCAAGAAGGGAGTATAGTGACAGTCTGCCTGCAGAGGCCTTGCTGAGCTGCTGTGGGCTTTGTCCAGTTGCTGTATAAACTTCCTGGTGACTTTGTTATGCAGCTGAGTTTAAAACCCCTTACCCAAGCCTCAGCAATGGTGGATCCCCATCCCCCCACTGAGCTAGAATGTCCCAGTTTGAGCTCTGACTGCTCTGCTGGCTGCGAGAATTTCAAGCCAGTAGATCTTAATTTGCTGGTTTTCATGGGGGTGGAACCCACCAGGCCAGATCATTTGGCTCCCTAGCTTTAGGCCCCGCTTTTCAGGGGAATGAGCAGTTCTATCTCACTGGCGTTCCAGGTGCCGCTTGGGTATGAGAAGAGAAAAAAAAACGGCTGCCGCTAAAATGCACCCCACCCTCCCAGTTTTGTGCTGGAAACACCGGTGCTGGTGTTGTGAATACCATGGGAAAAGTGCAGTATCTGAGCAGAGTGCCAGAGTGTCAGGAAAACTCCCTAACAGCTTCCCTTGGCTAGGAGAGGGAGTTCTCTGGCCCCTTGCACTTCCTGGGTGAGGCAATACCTCCCTCCTTGGGGTTCACCCACTGTCTAACCAGTCCCAATGAGATGAACCTTGTACCTCAGTTGGATACGTGGATATCACCTGCCTTCTGCGTCACTCTCACTGGGAACTGTGCACCGGAGCTGTTCGTATTCGGCCATCTTGGCGTAAGCCCCTGCCATCTCCATTCTTATGAGTCTAAAGTTGTCTTTGGTGATGACTTTTTGTCCTTTTGGTGTAGAGTGAAGGAGGAGCACCTTTGTAAATTTATGTAATGCTTTTAGGCAAATAGGGAGAGGCAGAAAGCTTATATATATATATATATCTGCTCCTTAATTGCTTTTAGCTCAAAATAACATTGTCATTGTTATGCCAATGACATATTTTGGAGTGGTATATTCTAATCTCCTATAAAACCTAGTCTCCAATGTGATGATATTTGGAAGTGGGGCCTTTGGGAGGTAATTAGGTCATTAGGGTAGAGTCCTCATTAATGGGATTAGTGTTTTTCATAAAAAAGACCTCAGAGAGCTCTTTTGCTCCTTCTTCTATGTGAAAGCACAGTGAAAAGATAGCATCTTTTAACCGGGAAGTGGCCCTCACTGGAAACTAAATTGGCCGTGCCTTGGTCTTGGAATTCTCAGCCTTCAGAACTATGAGGAATAAGTTTCTGTTCATGGTATTTTTAATATAGCAGCAAAAGTAGATGAAAACAGAAAATTGGTACCTAGAAGTAAAGGTATAGCCAAATAAATAAAAACATGAAAGTTACTTTGGAACTGAGTAATGAAAAGAGGCTGGAAGAGTTCTAAAGTACATGCTAGAGAAAGTCTGCATTGGAAATAATGGATTATTACATGGGATTCTGGTGAGGACTCAGAAAGAAGAGAGAGCTATAAAGAAAGGCTCAATTTTCTTAGAATGTACCTAAGTAATCTTGAATCCAGGTAAAAATATGGACAGTGAAAGTCATTTTGATGAGATCTCAGATGGAAATGAAGAGTATGTTATTAGACAATGAAAGAAGGGCTCTCATTCTTTAAAAATGGCAAAGAAATTGGCTGAATTGTGTTTGTGTCCTATTATGTGGAAGGTAAAACTTGTGGGAAATAAATTTGGATATTTGCCTGAGGAAATCTCTAAGTAAAACATTAAAAGAACAGTCTGGTTTGTCAAGACATTTTATAGTAAAATATGGGAAGAAATAATGTAATGATGAGATTGTGAATCAGAAAGGAAACACAAAAAAGATTCGAAACATTTTCAGCCTATTCCTTTGAAAAGATTGAGAGACCCTATTTGGGAGAGAACAGGAAGGGTGTAGCCAAACAACCACCAGGTAAGTTGAGTCAGCTGTCTAACAGAAATTAGGACCCAGTCTCCAAGACAATGAAATAATGACCCTAAAGACAATTCATAAATCCTCAGGGCTGCCCCTCTCAACACAGATTTAGAGTGCAGGAGCCCAGTGAGTGTGGGACCACCACAGAGAGCCCCTGACAGGGAAGTGCCCAGTGCAGCTGCAGATGCAGTGCTGCCTCCACACCTTAGACTGGTAGAGCCACTGGGATGCAATTCCAGGCTGGGAGGGCCTCCGGCATGTGACTCAGGAACAGAGTTGCTGTGGAGGTAGGGTCACCACAGAGAATGGCCATGGAGGTTTAACCCCTGCGTGGCAAAGCTGTGGAGGGAGAACCACTGCCCCAGTGAATCCAGAAGGCAGTACTCCTACTCTACTGTGTTCTAAAGGTGAGACCTATGCCCAGGTAGGCCTGGAGGGTGGTACATTTAGTCATAAATCATTATTCTCAAGGATTAAACTTTAATGTTGTTTGACCTGCTGGGTTTGGATTTGCTTATGGTCTCTTACTCCTTTCTTCTTTGCTGTTTCTTCCTTTTGGACTTGGAATGCATCCTATGCTTTTCCACCATTGCATTTTGAAAGCACCTAAGTTGTTTGGTTTTATATACACAGATGGAAGGGAATTTGCCTCAAGATGAATTTTACCTTGAGTCTAACCCATACCTGATTTTTATGATGTTTGGATGTGACTTTGAACCTAAAAGTTAAAGTTGATGCCAGAATGAGTTAAGAGTTTTGGGGCTATTAGGTGGAAGAAATGTGTTTTGTATGTAAGGACATGACCTGGGGGGAGTCAGGGTTGATATGGTAGAGACTGAATATTTGTGTGTCCCTCAAATCCATATGCTAAAATCTAACCCAAAATATATTGTTATTTGGGGGTGAGGCCTTTGGAAGATTATTAGATCATGAAGGTGGAAACTTTATGATTAGAGTTAGATCCCTTATAAAAGAGGCCTCAGAGAGCTATTTTTCTCCTTTTTCCACATAACACAATAAAAACACATCTGTAACCAGAAAGCAGTATTCACCAGATACCAAGTCTGCCAGTGTCGTGATCTTGGACTCTCCAGCCTCCAGAACTATGAGAAATAAATTTCTGTTGTTTATAAGCCACAGAGTTTATGGACTTTTAACAGCCTGAACATACTAAAATAGAAATTAATTTCCTTCTATAGGTTCAAGAAGCTATTTTATTGTCTTTTTTTTTTTTTTTGTCACATCTGTTGAAATGTCCATGGAATGTCTAACTCAATGTGCAAATAATGTATCTTTTTTCATCTGGCTACTTTCAAGATTTTTTTTTTTGAGATTTGTTTTTATCAGTTATTATATAATACAACATGCCAAGGTGTGTTTTTCTTTATCTTGCTTAGTGTTTATAATGCTTTCTGAATTATTAACTCAATATATGTCTGTTCAGAAAATTTTCAGCCTGTATTAACTTCTTTTAAATTTGTACTTTAAGTTCTGGGGTACCTGTGCAGAACACGCAGGTTTGTTTCATACGTATACCTGTGCCGTGGTAGTTGGCTGCATCTATTATCCTGTCGTCTACATTAGGTATTTCTCCTAATGCTATCCCTCTCCTAGACCCTCAGCCCCTGACAAGCCCTGGAGTGTGATATTCCCCTCCCTGTGTCCATGTGTGCTCATATCTGTTCTTGCATGAGTTTGCTGACTGTATATTTAGAATATACAATCCTGTTGTCTGCAAATTGTCTATTTCTAAATATATATTCTAAATATACAATCCTGTTGTCTCAAATAGACAATTTGACTTCCTCTTTACCTAACTGAATACTTTTTATTTCTTTTTCTTGTCAGTATGATATTGGCTGTTATAAATAGCTTTTATTATTTTGAGATACGTTCCATTGATACCTAGTCTATTGAGAGTTTTTAACATAAAGCACTGTTGAATTTTGTCAAAGTCCTTCTCTGCATCTATGGAGATAAATCATGTGGCTTTTGTCTTTCGTTCTGTTTATGTGATGAATTATGTTTATGGATTTGTATATGTTGAACCAGACTTGAATCCCTGAGATGAAGCCAACTTGATCATGATGGATAAGCTTCTTGATATGCTGTTGGATTCAGTTTCCCAGTATTTTATTGAGGATTTTTGCATCAGTGTTCATCATGGATATTGGCCTGCACTTTTTTTAGTTGTGACTCTGTCATGTTTTGATATCAGGATGATGTTGTCTCATTAAATAAGTTACAGAGGATTCCCTCTTCTCATATTGTTTGAAATGGTTTCAGAAAGAATGGTACTAGCTCCTCTTTGTACCTCTGGCAGAATTAGGCTGTGAACTCATCTGGTCCTGGACGTTTTTTGGTTGGTAGGCTATTAATTGCTGCCTCAATTTCAGACCTTGTTATTGGTCTATTCAGGAATTCAACTTCTTCCTGGTTTAGTCTTAGGAGGGTGAAGGTGTCCAGGTATTTATTCATTTCTTCTAGATTTTCTGTTTTATTTGCATAGAGGTGTTTATAGTATTCTTGATGGTAGTTTGTATTTCTATGGGATTGTTGGTTATATTGCATTTATCATTTTTTATTGCATCTGTTTGATTCCTTTCTCTTTCCTTCTTTATTAGTCTGGTTAGTGGTCTACCTATTTTGTTGATCTTTTCAAAAAATCAGCTCATGGATCATTGATTTTTTGAGTGTGTGTGTGTGTGTGTGTGTGTGTGTGTGTGTGTGTGTCTTTTTTGCCTTGAGTTCTGCTCTGATCTTAGTTATTTCTTGTCTTCTGCTAGCTTTTCAATTTGTCTGTTCTTGATTCTATAGTTATTTTAATTGTGACATTAGGGTGTCAATTTTAGATCTTCCTTGCCGTCTCTGTTGAGCATTTAATACTATAAATTTCCCTCTAGACACTGTTTTAAATGTGTCCCAGAGACTCTGGTACATTGCGTTTTTGTTCGCATTGGTTTCAAAGAATAACTTTATTTATGATTTCATTATTTATCCAATAGTCATTTAGGAATAGGTTGTTCAGTTTCCATGTAGTTATGTGATTTTGAGTGAGTTTCTTAATCCTGAGTTCTAATTTGATTGCACTATGGTCTGAGAGACTTTTGTTAAAATTTACATTCTTTTGCATTTGCTGAGGAGTATTTTACTTCCAGTTATGTGGCCAGTTTTAGAACAGGTGCAATGTGGTGCTAAGAAGAATGTCTATTCTGTTGATTTGGTGTGGAGGCTTCAGTAGATGTCTATTAGGTCCCTTGGGCCAGAGCTGAGTTCAAGACATGAATATCCTTTTTAATTTTCTGTTTTGTTCATCTGTTTAATATTGAAAGTGGGTGTTAAAGTCTCCCACTATTATTGTGTGGGAGTCTAAGTCTCTTTATAGGTCTCTAAGAACTTGCTTTATAAATTTGGGTGCTGCTGCATTGGGTGCATATATATTTAAAATAGCTCTTCTTGTTGCATTGATCCCTTTACCATTATGTAATGCCCTTCTTTGTCTCTTTTGAACTTTGATGGTTTAAAGTCTGTTTTATCATAGACTAGGATAGCAACCCCTGCTTTTGTTTGCTCTCCATTTGCTTCGTAAATCTTTCTCCATTTCTTTATTTTGAGCCTATGTGTGTCTTTGCATGTGAGATGGGTCTCCTGAATACAGCACATCAATGGATCTTGACTCTTTGTCCAATTTGCCAGTCTTTCTTTCAATTGGGGCATTTAGCCCATTTACATTTAAGATTAATATTGTTATGTGTGAATTTGATCCAGCCATTATGATGCTAACTGGTTATTTTGCCCATTAGTTGATGCAGTTTCTTCCTAGCGTCAATGGTCTTTACAATTTGGTACGTTTTTGCAGTTGCTGTTACCAGTTGTTCCTTTCCATGTTTAGTGCTTCCTTCAAGAGCTCTTTTAAGGCAGGCCTGGTGGTGATGAAATCTCTTAGCAGTTGCTTGCCTGTAAAGGATTTTATTTCTCCTTCACTTATGAAGCTTAGTTTGGCTGGATATTAAATTCTGGGTTGAAAATTCTTAAAGAATGTTGAATATTGGCCCCCATTTTCTTCTGTCTTATAGGGTTTCTCCCAAGAGATGTGCTGTGAGTCTGATAGGCTTTGTGGGTAATCTGACCTTTCTCTCTGGCTGCCCTTAGCATTTTTTTCCTTCATTTCAACCCTGGTGAATCTGACAATTATGTGTCTTGGGGTTGCTCTTCTCAAGGAGTATCTTTGTGGTGTTCTCTGTATTTCTTGAATTTGAATGTTGGCCTGTCTTGTTAGGTTAGGGAAGTTCTCCTGGATAATATCCTGAAGAGTGTTTTCCAACATGGGTTCATTCTCCCTGTCACCTTCAGGTACACTGATCAAACATAGATTTGGTCTTTTCACAAAATACCATATTTCTTGGAGGCTTTGTTCATTTCTTTTCACTCTTTTTCCTCTAATCTTGCCTTCTCCCTTTATTTCATTGAGTTGATCTTTAATCTCTGATATCCTCTCTTCTGTTTGAGTGATTCAGCTATTGAAACTTGTGTATGCTTCAAGAAGTTTCTCGCGCTGTGCTTTTCAGCTCCATCAGGTTGTTTATGTTCTTCTCTACACTGGTTATTCCAGTTAGCATTTCGTCTAACCTTTTTTGAAGGTTCTCAGCTTCCTTGCATTGTGTTAGAACATGCTCCTTCAGCTCAGAGAAGTTTATTACCCTCCTTCTGAAGCTTGATTCTGTCAATTCGTGAAAGTCATTCTTCATCCAATTTTGTTTTCTTGCTGATGAGGAGCTATGATCCCTTAAAGGAGAAGAGGCATTCTGGTTTTTGGAGTTTTCAGCCTTTTTTTCACTGGTTTCTTCCCATCTTCATGGATTTATCTTCCTTTGGTCTTTGAGGTTGGTGACCTTTGGATGGGGTCTCTGATTAGATGTCCTTTTTGTTGATGTTGAAACTATTTCTTTCTGTTTGTTACTTTTCCTTCTGACAGTCAGGCCCTTCTACTGCAGGTCTGCTCGAGTTTGCTGGAGGTCCACTTCAGACCCTGCTTGCCTGGGAATCACCAGGAGGGGCTGCAGAACAGCAAAGATTGCTACCTGTTCCTTCCTCTGGTAGTGTTGTCCCAGAAAGGTACCCACCAGATGCCAACCAGAGCTCTCCTATATGAGATGGCTTTTGGCCCCTACTAGGAGATGTCTCCCAGTCAGGATACTTAGGGGTCTGGGAGCCCCTTGAGGAGGCAATCTGTCCCTTATCAGAGCTTGAGCACTGTGTTGGGAGATCTGTTGTTCCCTTCAGAGCTGCCAGGCAGGGACATTTAGGTCTGCTGAAGCTGTACCCACTACTGCCCCTTTTCCCTGGTGTTCTTTCCCAGGAAGGTGCCGGTTTTATTTATAAGTTCCTTATGGGCTGCTGCCTTTTTTCAGAAATGCTGTGCCCAGTGAGGACATGTAGTGAGACAGTACCTGTAGCTGCTGATGTGTGTTTGGCTCTGCCCCATTCAGATTTCCCAGCAGCTTCGCTTACGCTGTGGGGTTGAAACTGCCTACTCAAGCCTCAGCAATGGAGCATGCCCCTTCTGTCATCAAGCTCGAATGACTCAGGTTGAGCTCATATTGCTGTGCTGCCTGCGATAATTTCAAGCCAGTAGATTAGGTTGCTGGTCTTTGTGGTGGTGGAACCCGCCAAGACAGACCATTTGGCTCCATGGCTTTTGCCCCCCTTCCAGCCAAGTGAACAGTTCTGTCTTGTGACATTCTAGGCACACTGGGATATGAAAAAACAACTGCTGTTGCCAGCTTGATTTCTGCCCAAACAGCCATCCAGTTTTGTGCTGGAAACCCAGAGCCCTGGAGGTTGTGTAGGTACCAGAGGGAATCTCCTGGTCTGTGAGGTGTGAAGACCATGGGAAAAGTGAGCACAGTATCTGGGCTGGAGTGTAGGAACCAGTCCCTAGTAGCTTCCATTGGCTAGGAGAGGTAGTTCCCTGGCCCCTTGCACTTCCCAGGCGAGGTGATGCCCCACCCTGCTTCAGATCGCCCTCCTTGGGCTGCACCAACTGTTCCACCAGTCCCAATGAAATGAACCAGGTACTTCAGTTGGAAATGTGGAAATTACCCGCCTTCTGCATCGATCTCAACAGGAGCTGCACACTGGAGCTGTTCCTATTTGGCTATCTTGCCTCAGAAAATATTAACATTTTTGTACCATTCTTTTATAAAGTAACTAATTACACACACCTTAGATGATTTAATTATTTTTCATATTTTCTAATAAGTATTTTGTTTTCATTTTCCAGTTTTATTCTCATTTTTACCTGAATTTTTTTACTGATTTCTCTTTTGCTGTGTGTAATCTGCTATTAAATCCATCAATTTAGTTTGTACATTATTTTTTAGCCCTTTAATTTCCATTTATTTTTATGTTTCACAGTTCTCTGGAGTAATTTTACTTCTTGTTGTCTACTTTAGGTCTAAGATTTACATATGATAACTCTACCAACTAAATCTATGTGTCTGTTTCTGTCATCTTGTTCTTTTGTATCTTGGGATTGTTTGTTTTCTCAGTAGCTATTAAGCAAATGCCATATATTCCATCTAAAATATAATAGAGGATTATAGTATTTTCCGTATCTTCAAAGAAAGTGTAGCCATTCTTTTGATAATCAGAGTGAAGTTAATTTGTAAGGCTTGATCTACCTCTGTTCCAGCTCCACACCAGGCATAGACCTCTGTCATTCCTAACTAGAAGCCTGGGATCTCTGCTAGTGATGGACCTTCTCAATGTGTATTGAGCTCCTCTTTAATCTCCTTTGCACTATGAGACTGCTAAAACTCCACTCTGCTATTTATTAAATTTGTTAGTGTTCTCAGCCTTTATCCAGTGCAACTAAAAGTATGTCTAGTGTCTTAAGAAGAAATCCATTGAATGTTCTGTTTATATCTTTATTTTCTCTCTAGGGACTTGGTCCCAAACGTACTGACTGCCTTGACAGATGCACAATCTCTTGTTTCTTCCAAGTTTTGCAGAATTTCCAATTTCCTATTCGCTTCTCTTTATTTTAGCAGTGGTCCTTTACTTGAATTCTGAACCTCTCACAGTGCCAAGAATTAGCAAATATTCTAAAGGCAAAAGTAGGTAGAAAGTCTGCTCATCACTCTGAAGTTCCCTTCAGATATTGGCTCCTCTAGTTCTGCCCACCTTATCACTTCTCCCTGTATTTAAAGTGTGTGTGTGTGTGTGTGTGTGTGTGTGTGTGTGTGTGTGTGTGAAGGGGTGGGGGCAGGGATGAAAGAGTGGGTGTTTTTCAACTTTGCAAAGTATTCTCAATGGGAGTATTGTTTGCTGTTTGCCAAAAATGACAGCATCGTAAGCAGAAGGGGAAGTTGAAGTACACATTTTAAATCCTAAATTGGTATTATATTTTAACTACATTTCTATCAAATGGTTTCTGGTATTTTTATTTGATAAACTAATGAATATGTTGGCTAAGAAAATTTCGTTCCAACTTCCTATATCTTTCACTTAAGACATTAATAATTATTTGTAATTACTAACTTAATAAGGTGATATACATATCATTGTTTGAACCTTAGATTTACCGCTTATTTCTTTAGTAGTTATGTCACTTCAGCAGTGTACTTATGTACTCCAGCCTTGGTTTACTAATCTGTCAAACAAACGTGAAAAGATTTTTGTGGCTCATAGATTTTTGTGAAAATTAAATTATATATTAAAATACCAAATACCTTGTTTATATTACCAGCCAATCAATGTCACTTTATTTCTTCTAATCATTCTCTCCTCAGTTAATGATACAATGTAACAACAGATGAACAATGATAGATATTGGGGATATTAAAGTAAAGAATCTACTAATATGTGTGTAATTCAGATTCGACAGTAAGTGCCAACATAATCATGGAATTCAGTTCAGTTAAATAATTTATACAATTATAAGACTAGGGTGAAGGGGAGAGCAGTGGGAAAAAAAGGGAAAAGATAATAATATACATGTATCATCAGACATTTAGTAGAGCCCTAAATATATGCTTTTAAAAGAGTAAAGCTGTGGATCATTTATTCATTACTTTCATAAAAGGAGAGAATACATTGCCCATTTTTGATAGCGTCATTAGATGTTTCTAATGAGCAATATCCATCTGCATCTAGTAAATTATCTTTGTCTGGTGCTGTATTTGTGACAAGTTCATCTGCTATCTCAGAAAATGCCAAGCTGAGTCTGTGTGTTTTCCTTTATAAACAACCACACCACAAGTGTCACTATACAAGATGCGAAGGCACAGAGCCTAGCTCTCCTACACTCCTTTAGCTCAGAAATTATATCTTTTAAAAATTGTGCCTTTTTAGTGGTATCAAATGTTAGAACTTTTGAAGTCCTTTTATTTTAGCACTGGTCTGATAAACACAGTTACATTTTAATGTCCTTAAGACAGTCCAAAGAAAAGAAGCAAAGGTCCCAAAACACAGGAAATTATTTCCTAAGACAAAAAATTGTAAGAAATAAAATTGGCTTAGCTTAGAAAACTGATTTTCTAAATATAACACCTAAAATGTTTTATATATTTTAAAAATTATGTTGCATATTCAGATAAGTCTGATAGAAGAAAATATGAGTTGGAATTAGAATAAGCAAAAAAGTACCTTAAAACTCTTTAATGTTTTAGCAAAGAAGACCAGGATATACTACTTGTAAATAAGGCTCAAAAAAAAGACAAATGATTTAAAAATAGAGACAGTTCTGATCTTGATTATGCATATGTCTAGCTAAAGCTGTTCCAATTCTTGGAAGTGATATTTAGGAAACTAGTTTTACAGATTATTATTTCATTATTAATTTGTCAGTCTGGAAGATTCAGAAAAAAATAATATGTATAAGAATTCAAAATGATATGAAGAGCAAAAGATGTGGGGGTAATGGAGGTACAAAGAACTTAGAAGAAGAAAGGGATAGGAATGTTGGTATGCCTTAATTTCTAAAACCTTCTGCAAAACTGCTCCGGGAGCCAACTTTCCATGCATTGGGTTTCTTCATTTTTATTTTCTTTTTTACCTACCTGTTGTACATTTTCACAAAAATGTTTTCAGTCACTGCAGATTATCAAATCAAGCAAGATTTACATTTACAACTGCAGAGGCGAACCTGACTTTTTCCATGGAGTGGGTCAAACTAAACATTTTTAAGAGTTGTCCAGGCTACTTAATTTGAAAAGTAGTTGACAATGGCATGTTTTTGTGTAAGTTAATGATGTGAGAAATATGCACTGTATCCTGGGCTATTTCAACATTCAGAATGGTTCTCCACTAGCAGAATTTCTATGCATTTTTTTTTACTTATTCCATGACACATTAATTTATTCCAAATAACTCAAGGTCAACTATATGCTGGTCAGGTGCCTGAATTCTTCAAATAAGACTTAGAATTTCTTAACCACGAAAGTGGTTGAACAAATGGAGAAAAGTTATGTCAGTAGAAGACTAAATTTGTTTCTTACCTAGACTATGTACAAAAAAAAAAAAAGAGAGAAGAAAGGAAAATAAGCTGCAGTGGTTCTACAAATGGTGACCTGCCAAGGTCCTCAATGTTCAAATTTATTTTGTCCCCTTCTTTCCTTTGTTTCCTTCTCAACCACTTGCAGGGCTGATAATTCCAAGACTCTGGCAGAGAAAGTGATCTTTGGGAGTCCGTTGCCGTGAATATATATTTGTTGTCGCTGTTGTTTTGGACAGGTAAAAACAAGATGTAAATTAAAGAGCAATGGAAAAGTAAAAAGAGAACCCCACTTATTTCTGAATCTGTGTCTTTCTGTGTAGTATTTATCCTAAAGGACAGGCATTGACTGCCTGTATGTTTAGAGACAGGTAGAGTAAAAAGCCCGCTGCTTTGAGAAGCCAGAGAACTGGGTTCTGATGTGAGTGTGGCCTTTCACTATTGTGTCATTAAATATTAGTGCATGAGATTTCCTCATGTATAAATTGGAGGCTGTCAACTAAGCTCCCTTCCTGTTTTATAAATCTTTGTTGACTAAGGTGTGACAAAGCCAGAATCCCATGTATCCCAACATTTTCTAGTTGATGCCTTCTAATGAATGTCTGTTATAGATATCACCTTAATGACTGAGAAGCTAAAGCTGTTACAACTAGTGGCTGCAGGTTTTGCTTGAAAACTCTGAGTGAATATTTGCAGATAACTCAAGAAGTTGGAAAGGAAAAAAGGTAGCCTCTGATGTTGCTTTTCATGGACAAGAAGACAAAAGTAGGGGGAGCAGGATACTGAGAGGGTGAAAATTAAGTAAGAATAAGAATACCTAAAAGTCATCAATATAATTGTGGCACTAAATAAATCTTTACATGAAGATCATCTAAAGTTAAAATTAGAATCAGTCATTATCTATGTTTGTATAAGATCAGCTATTGGAGCTAATCTGTGTGTGTGTGTGTGTGTGTGTGTGTGTGTGTGTGTGTGTGTGTTCCCATTGAAATTCTTAACATACACACTGAATCATTAATTGAAGAAATAAGTTATTAAGGGAGCTTTTCTCTTTTACTCCAGAAACTTCACTCAGTTTTTATGCCCTCGTCACTAAACTATCATTTTGGCAGGCATACAGGTAAGGTGCAAGAAGCAAGAAAAGTAATTACCTTATGATCTGTCAGGTACTGCACAAGAATTAAATATTGATAATTTTATTTAATGTTTATGGCTATTTAATATATATTAAAGGTTTAAAAATGGAAGCTCAGTAAGGTCAATTAAGTTGTCTAAGATCACATAGCTTTTACGTGTTAGAGCCTGGATTAGATCCTGGGTCTTTTCCACTCTAATACATGTATTTTTAAATTCTGCTATATAGCCTCTATTAGCCCAATGGGGCATTATTACCAGTATCTACTAATTCTAGACACTGATGAGTCTATAGTTTGATTTTCCTCTAGTTGCAAGCTAGTAAGTTTACCTGTTACTATTTAATGGATACTTGCAAATGACACAGAACTCCTGGGTCAGTGACAAATGTGTTACAACTTATCAAGCAACTTGGGCATTAATAGATATACATTGGTTTCTGTATTAGTTTTATTTTACTGATGTAAAAAATTACCACACATTTAGCAGCTTAAAACAACACTCATTTATTATCTCTCAGTTCTATAGATCAGAAGTCCAGAAGACTTAGCTGATAGTCTGTTTAAGGCCTTATAAGATCAAAATCAAGGTGTCAGTGGGCCTGGGGTCTTTTCTGCAAGCTCCAGGAAAGAATACACTTTGCAGTGCATTAAAAATTTTGTGGCAAAATTAAATTCAAATAATGTGGTTGTCAGACCGAGGACCTTGATTCTTTGCTGGTTGTTGGCCAGGGCTTATTTTCAGTTTCTTGAGGTCGTTTGTATTCACAGGCTTGTGAGACCTTCCATTTTCAAGATCAATGGCACATCAAGTATTTTTTTCTCTGAATCTCTTTGACTTCCTCTTCTCTCATACTTCCCTGACTTTCTCTTTTGCCTGTGTTTATAAGGCCCAGTATGAATATATTGTGCTTAAACTGATAATCCAGTATAACATCTCTATTTTAAGGTCAACTATTTGGTAACCTTATTTACCTCTGCAAATGCCTTGTGTTGGGTAAGGCAGTGTATTCACAAGCATGGTATCTCATCATACTCACTCTCTCAGGGATTAGGTATGGAATCTTCTTCTTGGAGTTACAATTCTGCCTTCACAGTTTTTATTTGTAGGTCCCATGGATAAAGTATGAATGCTCACATGGCATCTCAGTAGAGAAATTGTAACCTTGGGGAATCTACTACTTTTATAGCAAGCAGTAAGAAAGCCTGCTCTTTGTTTAGTAGAAAGGCACTATTTTATCTCTGAAGGTTACCAACTACATAAACAATACCAGTGTAAAGAGAAGTGAGGGCCTCACCTTCTTGACATAGTTAATAAGATCTGTAGGAAGCAAGAGACTCATAAAAGACTGACTGCTCTCCCAACAGACTCCCGAAGTTCTTGAAAAACCTGAAATGACAATTTAACTTTTAATCTCTGAACACACAGGTTATTCTTAACCAAGTAAGATTATTTCTTCTATTTCAGGCTTTCAGTTACCTTGAAAAGTACATTCCCAGAATTTCTATAAAGTGTGCATATAGGGGGCAAAAATGAAGTGGACTGTCAAATTCTGTGTACTGTTGGTGGATGCGCCATAGTCTCTACCATTTAGATAAGAGACAGCAACAGACAAGAATCAAGCCAACCTGTGAAGAAGCTCAGGATGGCAGACTAAAAAGAGATATAATGGAAATACCCCTGATAAATGATCACAGGAGTTGAAGTTTACACCCTATCTCTATTGACATGTGACTTTAGACCAATCACTTAATTTCTCTGAGTCTTTGTTTTCATGTCTATTGAAAACCTAGGTAATAATGTCCTAGAACCCTTGGGATGTTATATGTCTAGCCAGAAGCCTCTGTGACCAGTGGTACCTTTGTCCAAGTTTTACTTGGGTTCTGCTAGGCTCATTCCACCCACAAAGCCTGTCAGGCTGCATTCAGCTCATGCTATTGGCCTGGATTCCACGACTGCCAAGGGCAAGCCAGGTGCAGAGAGGCAAGGGGTGTGTGACCAAGTGAGTGTGGGGTCTATGCAGTGTGCCACACTGGCTGTTGTGGTGGGGTGGGCAGCTACAGGCGTGAGCACAGACACCAGCTCCATAAAAGTCTTCAGCTGGATCAGATGCACCGCAGGTGGCTTCTGCTGTGGGCACCTGCATCCAGGAAGAATGAGGTATGTGGACAAGTTGAGGGTGATCAAGGCAAAGAGGTGCTTGACTGAGTGAAAGAACAGCTCTCAGGAGACCCGAAGTGGGTAGCTTCTAACTGCAGGAAGGTCATTCCAACATCTCTGCAGTCCTCAGTGGAGAGGAGACCAAGAGCAGATAGCTCTTATCTGCAGGCAGGTCATCTGACATCTCTGCAGCCCTTAGCAGAGAGGACACCTAGAGTGGATAGCTCCTATCCACAGGCAGGTCATCTTGATGTCTCTGTGAGTCTGGCTGAGTTGGGGGTTTTATGAACTTCAGAAGGGAGGAAGTGCTTGCTGCTTGGTCCATGGATGGCCGTCAATGGGCCTGGAGGAAGCACCATAAGTTCTCAGTCTGGGCCAGGAACTCCACCCAGAACTGACAGCCTGGCCCCCATGCTTCAGGCTGTCCCTGGCTTGAAGGTGGGACTTCACCAGGAACCCACCTCTTTCCACCCTTGAGCCAGTCTGCCTCCTGCTGCCATCAACCTGCCATCCACAGCTTCCAGGCTGTTCATACCAAAGGGTGCTTGCAGGCCTGTGCCAAGCTGCCCTCAACCCCCTCGGCCTCCCTCCTGTGCTCGTTGGTGCCCAAAGACCAGAGAGGGCTGAGGCAGCAGGGGGCTGGTGTGTTAGTGCTGCCCTAGGAGTGTGCACACCCTGCTGGGTCATAACGGTACCCAGGCTCATTCTCAACTTTGTTCCAAAATCAGAGCAGGCACCGGGAGTGGGTAGAGGCTAGGCAGCAGGAGCAGACACTTTCAAGTCTGCAGGGGCAGAGTGGGTTCCCAGGCCCCTGAGAGTGCAGGGATGCCCAGGTCTACAGCTGTGGCTGGGCAGCTGCAACTGCACTGGGGAGGGTGGGGCTCCCACCCTGCCAACTCGGAAAAGGACAGGGCTCTCACCTGCTTCTGGCCCCTGTGGAGCATGTGGTCCCTGCTGCACCTCTCTTACCACAGCGAGAGTCTTCACAGTGGCCCCTCCAGATGGGTCATCACTGCCATCAATAATATCTATCTTATAGATTTATTGTGAGAAGTAAATAAGATAATTCCTGTAAAGCTAGTAGCATTATATTTGCTATAGAGTACACATCCCACATGTTTCTCCACCATTCCCCCTTCCACTTAACTCAAAATATATCCAAATAAAAAGTAACATGGCATGAACCTACCTTTATATGATAGAACATTACAGCTTCTGTCCCATACCCCAAAATGTCCACTAAATAGTAATAAGTACCATTATTAAATACCACTGTGCAATAGACTTCGTCTGAAAATCAGCTTCAAATTTAGCTTGACTCTACATCATAAATAAATACATGATCCCAAATAACAATTATGTTTACATAAGTGTGTGGCTCTCCTAACTAAAAACATTTTACTTCTGTTTACTCCTGGGTTTAGAGAGATTTTAGAAGATAAACTTTGAGTATTATATTATCAATGTTTAATTCATGTAGAAGTATCTATTAAGAGTATAATAAAAAGAAGCCCCAAACTTTGGAAAATGTGAGCCATTCTCTAAGATAAATATTCACCTGCAAGAGACCTTGGGAAAATTATGCTGGTTCTACAGTGCTGGGACAGTTTCCCAGACCACTTAGGGCATAAGGCCCTGAGGACCACCTACCTGAGTGTATTCTTTTCCTTGATATCACAAACGCTTCAGTAAAATTTTGTAGTGTTATTGCTTGGCTCCGTAATGATTATTGTGGTTAGATGTTTTAAAAAGCTCATTTTCATGCTTTCCAGCCCAGGCTCCGCTTTGCAGTGGAAAATACATTCATAAAAATATGTTGTTGCTTGTGAGTAACTTGCATTTTGGGCTTGTCCCCAGACCACCTGGAACACCTTCATGGGTTCCAGTGATCCAAAAGCTACATCGTGAAAGATGGCGGGATGCTTCATTAGGTTACTGCTGATGGTGCTTTGAAACCCCCAATTAAATATCAGAAGCTACTTTATTGTTGTCTTTTAAAGTCATTCTCCTTTTGCTGTAAAGCATACTTTTTTCTACACCTTAGTGTCTTGGTTAATATTTGAAATGTGTGGCATATAAATAAAAATGTTGGCTTTTTACTTTAGAAAGAGGTAAATTTTTAAAATGACTGTAACGTTCTGAGAAAGCTGCTGCCTGTTTTTCTAACCCGGACACTGGAGTCTGCAAAGTACAGACCACACCCTCAGAGCCTACCTCAGGTTTATAGAAGGCCTAGTGTGTGGTCAAGATCTCTAGACTTGCAGTTAAAAGTTCATACCCAGTATGGACTCGATGGCATTGATGGCTTTTTAGAATTAAGATGAAACTTTCTTCTGGCAAATATCCCAAGCCCAAGCAATCAGTTCCTTGAGCTACCTACCACCGGTGTAGGGACATGAAGCCCCACAAATTTTTCCAATGCTCAAGGATTCTGATTTTTAAAGAAATGTTAATGCTCCAATTTCTATGCTTTGGAAAGAGTAAAAGAAAAGGCTTAGGAATCTCGCCCACAAATTTCATGGTTAGAGAGAACTAACTACCTGACCAGCCAAAGGCACACCAAACCACACAGTGGAAGCTCAGTTTGCCAAAACTGTGGCTGAGTTGAAGTGGATTTGGCCCTAGATATATTAATTCCAGACACCCGGTGGTCTGAAACAGAAAAGGCAAAAGTAAGCAAACTGATTGGTAAAACGGTAAGCTTTTTTCCCTCCTCATCCCTTTTTTGTAAGAGTTCCTCTCTCACATGTGCCTCTCATTTTCCCACGCAACAGTTGAAAGGAAGCAAAGTGCAGCAGGTGACAGCACAGCTTTGGGGTCCTGCTGCCAGGGCCAGAGGTCTGACAAATGTTGCATGTGTTCTCCAGCCACATGAGGCGGACCCTTGTACTTCTAAACCAGAAGGCTGATCTCCTTCCACTTTCCCTTTTTTCTAATGTGAGTTCATTTGTTTTTGATAGCAAGCCTTTAAGTTTTCTAGAAATTGCTAGTCAGTTTATGCAAATAAGTCTGAGGTATCCGTTGCATCAGACCTTGGCTCTTGACATCTGGAAGTATTAAACTTGACTTGGTTTTGTCTTTATCTGTTTTTCTTGTTGTTGTTAATACAAGCAAAAAACATAAAGAAGAATAAAAGCTTTAAATCAAATGTCGGGTATCCACTGTACTTTCATCACTTGTTGCCTTTAATTTTTTAAAACTTTTTTTTTAAGCAAAGATTTTATTTTGCTTTTAGGTAATTGCTTCTAATAAGAGCTCCCTCTAGCCACCAGCTTAAATATTACACATCCAGCTAAACAGAAGAAACTTCCCTTAAATACGGGCTTATGTTTATGTAGCAGTAAAACTATATTCTGAATATCAGTGATAAGGTTTCTGCAGAGCTATTTAACTTCTAATGTATTGAATTTGATTTTTTACTTTTTAAAATATTATTGACAGGAAAATATTTTGGCAGAAGGCAAATAATGAGTGACAGCTAATGATGGTAAGAGTTAGCTTTCAAAGCAAGAAACTGGAGTTGTTTTATATTATTTAAAGTGAAACTCCTCTTTCTACTCTTTAAAAATACTTACGAAAAAGCTAAGATCCAAAACATTTTCATTTTAAGCTTCAATCACACAAAAAGAAAGCATAAATCTTGCTGTAGAAGGTAAAATCCTTTGTGTGAATTTATATAAAAAGATAAAAGTAGAAAATATTTATACATAATGCTATTTTAAATTAACTTGTGCTGCTGTTTTACCAAGGGCTACACTCCATTTCTTCATATAGCTGTGCTTGTATATTTATGCTTTTAGTATGTCCACCTGTAAGTGGTAAAAGAAAACTGAAGTATACAAGTAACACGAGTCTAAATTATTTCCAAATATGTTTTTACTGTGATAAACCAGTAGGCTTCTTGAAAATTCCCTGTCAAATGGTAAGTCCTATGAGAGTAGGCTCCTTTCAATCAAACCTGCTGCCATCTTCCCACACAACTGGGTGATGAATGTCTCATTACCTTTGTCAAGTGGTCTTCTAAGAATTGGATAGAAAAAGCAAAACTGAAACAGAAACTTGAGAGGCATGGCATGTGGAATAAAATAAAATTTTGATAGAATGTGATATTCATAAATAATAAAAAGTTATGGCAGATGTAAAAGTTAATTTTTAAAGTTATTAAAATAAAAGGACTTATTTTGGAATAGATTTGTCATAACTATTATTAGCATCTAATAGCAATTACAGCCTTGGTAGTAAAAGCTTTGTTTTTTTAAGGTGGAGGTGTGGATATATATAGCTTAAACTTTCAGTTGTTCTGAGAGAATTCAAACGGTACTAAGTAACTCCAGATTCTCAGTTATCCGGCTGGAAATACCTAGAACTTGTCTTCACCCAGAGTTTTCTAGTACTTTATCATTTTTATTTTGCATGCACGTACCTTGCATGTGGGAGTGATTATGTCATTCCCTGAAGCACAGTAGTTTTCAGATGATATACATCTTTCTCCTTTCACCTCTCTGAGAAAAGATTTCTACTTCTGCTTCAGTGTCTCTGTGAATGGCAGTTATACTATTTATTGGCAACATGGCCAACATTTCATGGTTACTTTAGACTCTGAAGATCAGCTGGACTGTGAGCTCTCTTGAAACTAGTTGTGTGTGGTTTAGTTAGAATATAGTAAGTTTCAAGCTAATCTTTAACATTTGCTTGGGTAATATACACTATAATGTGTAGCAAAAATTTAGAAATTTGTTTATGCTCTCATTAACATCTGAAGTGAAAAGCAGTAAGTATGCCTGCTTTTTGATTCTCTGTGATTCAGTCTTATGGATGGGATGGTGATTACATATACTGACCGATGTATATCATGCATGAATATTTATAGATTCTACTTTTATTTTCCACTGATATATACATATATTTATATATATTAAACTAAAATAATATATATTAAACTAAAATATCAGAGGAAAAATTTTAAATTTACTTTTGATGACTTTTCTAAGAAAAATATTTCTGCTGGAAAAAAAAATGGTGGTTTCCTGTGAGTGGATGAGCTTGGGTTCCCTCCCACCAAGATATATTTTCAGTTTTCCCTCCAAGAGCTTTTACTTACATATGGTTTGGTTAATATTCTGGGGTCTCCTCACTATACTTGCCTCTCTCATGGAATTATCTGCATCAACAGTTCCTTAAATTAAAATTTAACTGCAACAAAAGTGACTTGGAGCATTTTAGTTTATCACTGTAACTTGAAAATCTTTATAATGTGAGGACTTTTTATTTTTACAATTTGACCTGTAATCTTCCTCAGGCATCATTGCTGACTAATTAGATACATTGTTTATTGAAATCCAAATTGTTTATGCAACTAATAATTACTATGTGCCTAGAAACCATTTTAGGTGCTGAGATTCAGCAATGTATTGTTTGACGGAGTTTGTTTCAATGTTTGATATTATTAAAACTACAGAAATAAACTACAATCTTTCTATAATGGAAAATTCCAATAGTGGAAGACTGTATCAATTGCTTAAAAGGAAAGAGAAAACAGACTTAAATCAAGAGGAGGCTAAGGGAAAGGCTCCTGGAGAAAGTGACCTTTGTGTGGAACATTCTTGCCAATTTCTGATAAAAAAAAAAAATTCAAGTATTTTTGTCATACATGATTTATCTTTACCCTCTGAGTTCTATTGATGGGAAAACTATTTTTATTTTCGTTGATCACCAATAGTAGGTACAGAAAATTACACACATTTTTCTGTTCCATCGTGAAAAAAAAGATCATCTATTTGTGCTTATTTTTATGCATCTGAGAAACAGATGATTCTAACTCCTTTAAATTCACAATCCCTTGGGACTGAAATTTATTCAGAACAGAAGTGTCCTGCTCCTTGTCTAGAGCCAGAATAGTTATTCATAAACCATCACAATGTTCAAGTTTTTAACCTGTCATTTTCTAAGAGATTTTTGGAGAAGAAAAACTATGATTCCTAATCTTTCAAAATGACTCTTTAGGGATCTGAAAAACTGCACATTCCTGACTCTAAAAGATTTACAATAGCAAACAAAGTCTAAGTTCACACAGCTCACTTTGAGAGGTAAGAGTATGTTTAGACCAAGAAATGTCAAAATTCTCCAGGACTCTGCTGGTTATTCTCAAATTGGTGAAGACATCATTCTTTCTCATTTAGCTAAGTTGTCAGCTTCTCAAAATAAATGTCATGTGTTCTAATTTGGCATTTAAAATTGAAATTACTTAAAAATAATAGTATATTTGATACCAAAGGTATTGAATGTGGAATTCTCATACTTTTTATCCAGCCAAGCCTAACATAATAGCTTTTTGAATATGACACAGTAAAATGGTTGGTATTTTGACTTTTAAGTTATTATTTACTCGTCAAGTGTGTTTTGAACATACGTACCAAAGTAAGCTGAAAATCAAGCACATTTTTGGAACTTGAAAAAAGCTAAATAAATGTTTAAATGCCCTGCAGCAAGAAAAACCAGGGTTGAATTATTTGAAAATCACTTAATCTCCCATTTAAATTGAAATTCATTTTGTACTTTCTTTATATATATATATATATATTTTTTTTTTTAGAAAGAAAGAAAGAGAGAGAAAAGAAAGAAAGAGTGAAAGAAAGAAAAAAAAAGAATGTAAGAGAGAAAGAAAGAAGAAGAGAAAGAGGGAGAGAGAACGGGATTCTTGTTCTATTGCCCAGGCTAGAATGCAGTCTAAAAATGGGTATTAAAAACC